>JAACNH010006433.1:0-17322 GCA_019447015.1 Hymenochirus boettgeri
CATCCAGGTCATGGAATATCTGTAATATTCATTCATCCAGGTCATGGAATATCTGTAATATTCATTCATCCAGGTCATGGTATATCTGTAATATTCATTCATCCAGGTCATGGTATATCTGTAATATTCATTCATCCAGGTCATGGAATATCTGTAATATTCATTCATCAAGGTCATGGTATATCTGTAATATTCAGTTAGATCAACTGGACTTAAAATTTAGTTCTTGAAGACGTTTCGCTAGTCATCCGACTGGCTTTCTCAATTCAGAATGACTTGTACAAGAATCTGTTGGCAATTATTTACCTTGGAAAGTCCCAATTAGCATATCACTGCATTCAGAAGGTCCTGAACACCTGGCTGTGATATGCTAATTGTGACTTTCCAGGGTACATAATTGCCAACAGATCCTTGTACAAGTCATTCTGAATTGAGAAAGCCAGTCAGATAACTAGTGAAACATCTTCAAGGACTAAACTTCAAGTCCAGTTGATCTAACTGCATACAACAGATATATGAGGAATGTGCTTATATTGCTTCGTTCTCCTGGCATTCTGCACTGCTTTAGCCATGATTGTCTGCCTCTCAGCCATTTACAGACATTGCTACCGGTCTGGCCCCCTTCTTGCAATTTCCAGCAAGCAGATAGCTGGTTCAAAACCCCGGTGGAACAATGTAAGTACATTCGTGGTGATTTTTTTGGCAAACAAACATGGCGGTTGGGAGTGGGATAGGGTCCCCTACACTACAGAAAAAGTTTAAAAGTGAAGATACCCTTTAAATGTTACATTTGTATATTTTTGTTTAAATAGTTGTTAGACGTTTCCCATATGGATAGAAGGTAACTTAATATGAGTTGAATTTTGCATTTTTTTTTTTTTTTTGCCTGATAGAAGCATCGCTCTGCCTTGTGTAAATTGGTGGTATTTGTATAGGAATGCACACTGAATTTACAATAATGTACAATCTTGTCAAGGCCATATACTGGGGAAAC
Source organism: Hymenochirus boettgeri (assembly GCA_019447015.1). Lineage (NCBI taxonomy): Eukaryota > Metazoa > Chordata > Amphibia > Anura > Pipidae > Hymenochirus > Hymenochirus boettgeri. The sequence continues at coordinate 995 of JAACNH010006433.1, forward strand.
TGCAGTCGACTTACTCACAAAATTCATTCATCCTGGATATCCATTAAAATAAACACGTCTAGGAGTGCTAAAAATTCATTAAAAATAACCCAATTCTTCCACTACAGAAAAAACATCACAAGTATTTTTCCATAGTCACTGATGCCCCAGTACCAGGAAAATTCAACCAGATTTTTACACATGCAACAATGGCTTATGGGTGCGATTCTCTAATTATAACTATGGAAGTAATTCCTTCTTGTTGACAAAATGCATGTTTGATAGGATGCTTGTCATCACATGGGATTTAGTGTCAATACAGTCCTTAACCGTAATGCACCAAACCAGTAAATGCTAACTAGCCAATGCAGGTAAGTCAACCTTAGCCCCTCTTTAATCCTATCCCTAATAGTTCAACGTAACCCCTCGGACTTCGGAGCCTATTTTCTATAATTATCGAACATACAAGGATTATCGGAAACAGCCTTGAATGTTCCAATCCTCAAAAATACGATTGGAAACTCGAAAGTAGTCTCCGATCGTGTTTTCGATTGTTATCAAACGTTATCAAAAGTTTTTTTGAATAATCCTTTCGAAAATAGCCTTGAACATTCGATAATAATCGAAAATTTGTTCTGTTTTCGGATTTTCATATCTTGAGGATTTTCCCAAGATCAGGTAATCCGAAAACAGAGCAAAACTGGTAAGTTTCGCTCATCTTTACATCAGATGCAAATAAATTTGTTATTACACCTTCTCCATAGCCAAAACATTTTACACTCTCTTAGAAACGTGAAAAACATGCTTTTTAACTACCATTTTCAATTTCTAGGTCAGACCCATATTAAGACACAGGCTTGACACAGAAGGTAAAAGTAGCCAAGCATGAACACGTCAGGCATCACAATGAGCAAGCACAGATCTATGCTGCCTGCAAAGACGTCAAGGTGAGGGAAACATAAAAATGTCAAGGTGAGTGAGACATATGGAGGAGAGGGCGGGTCCATGTTCAGAAGAAAGACAGTCCAATATTTTATGGTGCCAATAGAATATTTTATCTCCTGTACACAAAGATGAAATAATTTATCAAGGTTAAAGAAGAAAATTTTATCTTCTCCCTTTATAAAGTGCAAATGTGTCCTTTTATCAAATACCAAAAGTCTGAAGGTGACCATACACATTGTGGTATTATCAATATTGTCCAATAATCGCTTTGTATGTAGTGTTGGACAACTAGAGTTAAAGTTAAATAAAAGCCTGCAGCATGCTCACTTAATTTTGGGAACTACCTGCACAAGAGTGTTGTCATCCGTGTCCACCCTTCAGAATTTTTTTTATCTTCCTAGAGAAAGTTTTACACAGGCAGAAAAGGGCAAATACAAGGTTTGCAGACCTGAAAATAGCAGTAAAAAATTACAGTTGAGAGGGGGTCTATTAATGCAGACAGATTGGTCACATGACTACAAGCTAGTCACTTGGCTACAAGCTGCTAAAAGCAGGAAGAGTTTAGGACATTATATTGCTGAACATTCCTAAGCAATATAATTTCTCGCAAGTTTAACCTAGAGATGTGATGCAAGGTTCATTTTAAAGGTATGACAGAAGGCTTTTTTTAACCATACCTTGTAGAACGCAGATTTCAGTAGTTTAATTTGTAATCTTTGCAGTTTATTCCTTATCTAGCACAGATGTAAGAAACAGAATATTAAAATTTTAGTTTAAAAACAAACTGGGGAATTGAAAATGCAACCTCATGTTCTTTGTCTTGCTAAAAATAAAGTTTTTTTACCGCTATCTTACAAGAACAACTAGATGGATTGTAAGTACATAGTAGAATCTTTATCTTTTGTTAGGAACATAATGGAAACAAACAAACAAAAACAAAAGGAAGCCTAGGGATTTAAACATGTGACCCAATTGTCTGTGTGCTTTTAAAACCAGATCTTTAGAAGTTTATCATTTAGAAACTAAAACTGGTATATTAAGAAGCAACGAATACAAGAGCATTTAGAAACTTTATCTTTTGCTAGAAACAGAATAGAGACAGTGAATCCTGGGGTCAGGGGTCATGGCTCTTGCACTGGCAACAACATGGAAGACTTCTTATGTATAGAATCTATTACTTACATGTACTAAATGCAACTTACTAGAGAAAAGTCTCACAATGTAAATGTGTTCTGGTGAGATAAGCTTTCACATTAGGATTAAAATGAAGTCTAGTTCTCCTTTAATTTTCTCATTACAAATGCATGTAATAAGCTTGTAAAAATAGAAATGGTTGCTAACAGATAATTGACAAGTAACTAGTTTTTGTGGGTGGACCCACCCTTTAAACCCTAAAGTGAAATTGTTTCCCAAGCCGTAATACTGTATATTTCTATACCCTGTGCATCTGACGGTATTCAGTGTTTCTAGATAAAAACATCAGTTGGACATCATGACAGTGATTGTAGTGACTATAGACATAGACAAATGTGTGCACTGTCAGTTCTGGCATGATTAGTTCAGATCCACAAACTAGTTCAGTAGCATACCAGGGATAGTCTTGTCTCACTACTGACAAAGATAAAGCACAGTTCAGTGATTCCTGGCACTGAAAGGAGACAAGGAGAGTGTATTTACAATAATAATTGTTTTACAACTAATAATTATGTGAACGTTACATATAATAGATATTTTGGTAAAATTCTATTTTTATTTCATGGCAGTGTGGTTAAAATGCTCCTTTTTGTGAATGCGAAACTGCCGATAGCTTTGTTAGGACAACTAAAGAACAACACTCAATCAGAAGGCAGAGCACCTGGGCATAAAATCTGTAATCTGCTTCTCACCTCTCATTTTGATACTATTAAAGGGAAATAAACTTTACTAACATGAGGGTTTAGTCCTTTATTTCCCAGAATTCCAGTATTGCAATTTGGTCACTGACTGTTATATATTCTGCACATGACCAGTCCAGAGCTACTGCAGGAAATAGTTACAACAGGTAACGCCCACTGGTTTTAGAGCAGTTTACTGAGGTCAGGAGACATGACCAGACTGTGTATACACACACAGTTATCTCATCCAGTTCTACAGGGGATTACCTTCAAGGCCATTTACTGGAGTGGTATTTTTCCATTTATTTATTGGTTACTTGGTATCAATGTTTTTAGATTATGGAGTATAACATTTTCATTTTATCCCTCTATCCCAATAAAATACTGTTTTGCTAACTGATTTTAGTCAAGAGGCGAGACTTACATTCTTTCATTAAATGTTGTGTCTGCCAATAAATCTGCTTTGTTGATGGTAATGCTCTACCAATGGATAACTGAATATTATAGAGTTAGTCCCGTTACTCCCATTATGCACTCCCGTTATGCACAGAAATCTTGCCTTAAGGTTTACTGGAAAGTAAGCAAAATGGTGGCACTGACAGTTACCTAATTCAGTCCTTTAGGAAGTGGTATTTGACATTCAATTGGTGGTGGTGGTGATAGTGGTCAAATTATAGAGGTATAAAATCTTATGGGTCACACTTTGGGGCATATTTATAAATATCTTGACATCGTGCCCTAACGGGCGCTATTTTTACAATAGCGTTCATATAATTACGTTATTGTACGATCGCCTATGCAATACCATTGTGGTACTCTAGTACTTTACATACTTTTAGTATGTATGTATGTATAATATGCAGTGCTGTACATTATAAAACACAGAGTATACAGACAGGGGGATAAGTGCAAGCCATTATACAGATTATACAGAATTAAATTTACCTAAAGTTTCAAAGGTAAAGCATATATATATTTAGAATAGTGCCTTAAGATATTAGGAAAGAGATCCCTGCCTCGAGGAGCTTACAATCTATTGTTTGCTCTTCGGGGCAGGGATCATGTTTAACTCAAAACCAAAACTAGACATTGAGGGTTGATAACAAACAATAGGTTTTTAACTTTATATAGAACAACTCTGTACATAGTTTGTAATTATGTTTATGCAGTTCTGACAATGTCCATAATGACTGAGTAACAGATTGTAACACACGCTTCTGGCATTTACTTTTATTTTTAATTTAAAAAAAAACTATGCCCTTCATGTAACAGTAGTTAAGCATGGCAGAAGGACATCATTAGAGCCATGGTTAAACTGTAATTTACACCATTAGGAAGGCAGGAACAATTTTTATTGTCTGGCAATTTTCTTCCTGAAATATTTGGACCATATGTTTCAATTTGTGTAATAACCTTAATTTCAGCACCCTTCACATTCAGCCTTCATCTTTTACAGAATGGTAAAATGCGGTTTAGCAAAAAAGCGACTGGCTATACTTAGTGAGCTAAGATTAATAACATGTCATGTCCTGTTTTTGGTAAAAGAATTCAAACAGAAGCCAGATGGTATCTCTACAAATAACTGTCAGGGGTCTTGATCTAATCAATACAATATATTAATACATCTCCCTCTGCCGTTCCTCGAGGGGGACGTGAGCAACATCTGGAAAGATTGGGGGGACCGCCAAGTAGAAAGCTTTAGCCATTCCCTTCATTGTTTCTTTTTTTCCTCTTCCCCAGAATCAAACAGAGCTCAATTAATTTTTCATGTTCACTTGATAAGTGTTTCATAATGAGCTATGAGTCTTGACGGATCTCAGGCTCAGAACTTTGGGAAGCCTGGGCTCTGTGTCCCCATTCAGTCTACTTTTTGAAACCAAACCATTAATCAAGCTTTCTGGCGTGAACCTGAAATCTTAACTCAGCAAGAGATCAATAACCATCTGAAAAAAAAACCCTCAAAATGTTCCTATAATGGTCAACTGTACCCAGCCATGACATTGGTAATTGCTTTAGCAAAACTTACAAAAAATTAAAATAGGTCCCAAACAAAACATCTACTGCTTGTTTTCAAGGTTTTCCAAAAGTCATTTCCTGTTACCTAAAAGCTTTTGCTCTCTTTTTTCTTAAATTCTATTGATCAAAAAATGTTACTTAGGGGTTATTCAATAAAAGTTCTTATCGTTTAAAATGGTGCTAATTTTGCCACAACCAATCAGATGTTAGCTTTCAAATGTTACATAAGTTCTGATTGGTTGGGGCAAAATTAGCACCATTTTAAACAATAAGAACTTTTATTGAATCTCCCTGTTAATGTTTTATATAAATGATTTGACTTCCAAAGAGTAGGGCAACCATAGAGTAGATCTAAATATAATTATCATATCATGTTGGCCAACCATAGATCTAAATGTTGGATTAGGCAATGATAGATAGTAAATTTAAATAAAATTTTCATATCACATTAGCCAATTATAGATCTAATTAAAACTATCATATTGGATTGGATTGGCCAATGATACATCTAAATGTAATTATCATTTTGGATCCCCAATTATCATATCAGATTGGCAAACTGTAGATCTAAAGACACAGAGTCCACTTCACACAACAACATTGTAATGTACGGCTACACAACTCAGAGAGATGCACACACAGAACAACAGCTTCTATAACAGAGGGAACCAGACATTTCCCTTAAGGTCTGTAAGACATTAGAATTTGCTCCTGGAAGGTTTCAAATATAAACCCTGGAAAGACCATGTTACTATTAGTGATATTAAGCACATTTATATACAAATATAAACCCTGGAAAGACTATGTTACTATTAGTGATATGAACCACATTTATATACAAATATAAACCCTGGAAAGACTATGTTACTATTGGTGATATGAATGACATTTATATACAAATATAAACCCTGGAAAGACTGTGTTACTATTGGTGATATGAACCACATTTATATACAAATATAAACCCTGGAAAGACTGTTACTATTGGTGATATGAATGACATTTATATACAAATATAAACCCTGGAAAGACTATGTTACTATTGGGTATAGATGACATTATATACAAATATAAACCTGGAAAACCATGTTACTTTGTTTGATATGAATGAATTTATATACAATATAACCCTGGAAAGACTGTTTACTATTGGTGATATGATTACATTTATATCAAATATAAACCCTGGAAGACATGTTACTATGGTGATATGAATGCCATTTATATACAAATAAAAACCCTGGAAAGACTGTGTTACTATTGGTGATATGAATGACATTTTATATACAATATAAACCCTGGAAAGACTATGTTACTATTGTGATATGAATGACATTTATATACAAATAATAACCCTGGAAAGACTACGTATGTTACTATTAGGATATGAACACATTTATACAAATATAAACCCTGGAAAGACTACAGTTGTTACTATTAGTGATATGAACACATTTATACAAATATAAACCCTGGAAAGACTACATTTACTATGGTGATATGAAGACATTTATATACAAAATATAACCCTGGAAGACTGTGTTACTTGGTGATATGAATGACATTTTATAACAAATATAAACACTGGAAACTATATTACTATTGGTGATATGAATGACATTTATACAATATTAACCCTGGAAAGACTATGTTACATTGGTGATATGAACCCCATTTATATACAAATATAAACCCCTGGAAAGACTATGTTACATATTGGTGATATGAATGACATTTATATACAAATATAAACCCTGGAAAGACTATGTTACTATTGGTGATATGAATGACATTTTATACAAATATAAACTCTGGAAAGACTGTGTTAGTATTGGTGATATGAATGACATTTATAAACAAATATAAACCCTGAAAAGACTACGTTACTATTGGTGATATGAATGAACATTTATATACAAATATTACCCTGGAAAGACTATGTTACTATTGGTGATATGAATGACATTTATATACAAATATAAACCCTGAAAGACTACGTTACTATTGGTGATATGAATGACATTTATATACAATATAACCCTGGAAAGACTATGTTTACTATTGGTGATATGAATGACATTTATATACAATATAAACCCTGAAAGACTATGTTACTATTGGTGATATGAATGATTTTATATACAAATATAACACTGGAAAGACTATGTTACTATTGGTGATTGAATGACATTTATATACAAAATAACCCTGGAAAGACTATGTTACTATTGGTGATATGAATGACATTTATATACAAATATAACCCTGGAAAGACTATGTTATTGTTGGTGATATGAATGACATTTATATACAAATATAAACCCTGGAAAGACTATGTTACTATTGGTGATATGAATGACATTTATATACAAATAAACCCTGGAAAGACTATGTTATATTGGTGATATGAATGACATTTATATCACAAATTAACCCTGGAAGACTATGTTACTGTTGGTGATAGGAATACATTTATATACAAATATAACCCGGAAAGACTATGTTACTGTTGGTGATATGAATGACATTTATATACAATATAAACCTGGAAAACTATGTTACTATTGGTGATATGAATGACATTTATATACAATATTAACCCTGGAAAGACTATGTTACTATTGGTGATATAAAGACATTTATATACAAATATAACCCTGAAAGACTATGTATATTGGTGTATGAATGACATTTATATACATATATAAACCCTGGAAAGACTATGTTACTATTGGTGATAGGAATGACATTTATATACATCCGTTGTATTCAATTAGATCAACTGGACTTGAAATGTAGTTCTTGAAGACGTTTCGCTAGTCATCGCGACTGCTTTCTCAATTCAATGACTTGTACAAGAACTGGCAATTATTCCCTGGAAAATCCAATTAGCATATCACAGCCAGGTGTTAAGGTGTGATAGGCTAGAGGTGTTTATATACAATATAAAACCCTGGAAAGACTATGTTACTATTGGTGATATAATGACATTTTATACAATAATTAACCCTGGAAAGACTATTTTACTATGGTGATATGAATACATATATACAAATATAACCCTGGAAAACTATGTTACTATTGGTGATATGAATGACATTTTATTAAATATAAACCTGGAAAGACTATGTTACTATTGGTGATATGAATGACATTTATACAAATTATAACCCTGGAAAGACTATGTACTATTGTGATATGAATGACATTTATATACAAATATAAACCCTGGAAAGACTATGTTACTATTGGTGATATGAATGACATTTATATACAAAATATAACCCTGGAAAGACTATGTTACTATTGGTGATATGAATGACATTTATAACAAATATAAACCCTGGAAAGACTATGTTACTATTGGTGATATGAATGACATTTATTACAAATATAACCCTGGAAAGACTATGTTACTATTGGTGATAGAATGACATTTATATACAAATAAAACCCTGGAAAGACTATGTTACTATGGTGATATAAGGACATTTATATACAAATATAAACCCTGGAAAGACTATGTTACATTGGTGATATGAATGACATTTATATACAAATATAACCCTGGAAAGACTATGTTACTATTGGTGATATGAATGACATTTATATACAAATATAAACCCTGGAAAGACTAGTGACTATTGGTGATATGAATGACATTTATATACAAATATAAACCCTGGAAAGACTATGTTACTATGGTGATAGAATGACATTTATATCAAATATAAACCTGGAAAGACTATGTTACTATTGGTGTATGAATACATTTATATACAAAAAAACCCTGGAAGACTATGTACTATGGGTGATATGATGACATTTATATACAAATATAAACCCTGGAAAGACTATGTTTACTTGGTGATATGAATGACATTTATATACAAATAAACCCTGGAAAGACTATGTTACTATTGTGATATGAATGACATTATATACAAATATAAACCTGAAGACTATGTTACTATTGGTGATATGACCACATTTATATACAAATATAAAACCCTGGAAAGACTACTTTACTATGGTGATATGAAACATTTTATACAAATATAAACCCTGGAAAGACTAGTTACTATTGGTGATATGAATGACATTTAATACAAATAATAACCCTGGAAAGACTATGTTACTATTGGTGATATGAATGACATTTATATACAAATATAAACCCTGGAAAGACTGTGTTACTATTGGGGATATGAATGACATTTATATACAAATATAAACCCTGGAAAGACTATGTTACTATTGGTGATATGAATGACATTTATATACAAATATAAACCCTGGAAAGACTATGCTGCTATTGGTGATATGAATCACATTTACGGTTATTTGCGGTTATTGTCATGCTAAGAAATGTAAATCAGCCTCCTGGAATGTAACCATGCCCCCAGATATTGCTGTCACTGGTACACCACCAAAATCAAGGTTATGCTCATACCCCAACCATCAACTCCATGCTCCCAAACATTGCAACCTGGCCCCCAAATGTTGGGAGCATGCTACCAGATATTGTGGTCACCCCCTTAACCCCCCCCCCCAAAACAAAAAAACATTACGATCTGCCCCTATACATCATGGCCACAACCCCAAACATTACAAGTACATCACAAAATCATGCCCACATCCACAAACATTCTGTCCATGCCCCCAAACATAGCATGGACACTTCCAAAACACCACACACCCAAACTAACACCCTGCCCCAAAACATGCCCACGCCACTATATGGCATGCCCACGCCCCCACTCTGAAACAGCCCCCAAATATTGCGACCACCAAATGTCACATGCAAGCCTCCTGGACACCACAACATCACAGACACACCCCCAGACTGTCCATATCCTAGAATGCCATGTCCCCATCCACCACAACATCGCAGACATGCCCCCTCCACCTACACAACCAAGACGGTTGGGAGGTATGGACTAAATGGGAATTACCTGCATTACCTAGACTTAACCACCAGACACACTCTACCTACATATCACACACTTCACAGATAGTTACAACTAAAAGAACAAAGACATCATGGCACTTTCAATTCAGACCAGACCAGTAACTTTATTGATTGGGATCTAATAGTCAATATAAAGTGGTGCCTGAGCAAGGATAAAGTGTTAAAGTGCAAGCAAAGTGACATATTGATAACTAATGTGCAAAATATAGAGCTTGCATAATAAAAACACATAGAACTCAGGCAGCGCAACAGAATGAAGCCCGACTTTAACAGCATAGACAAAGAGCCGCATGTCACATGCTTCAGAGACACTGACGCCTGTCAGTCACTCAAGTGCTGCGATATTCAGTTGGAATCAACATGTTTTCCTAACGGAAAATTCCATGTAGCAACGAGTAGGTTCCCCACAACATTTGTATATTTATGCTCCAAGTGGTAAAACTGATAACGTTGCATATAAAGTTTTGCACAAACATATGTGCTATATGTCCCTCAAGCAATGTCACCTCCTCAATAACTATTAAATACATGACGTACATTAATTAATGAATGTGGTAAATAAAGTCACTTAATACGTAATACTAGCTTGCGTGTCAATAAAGTCACCTTTTACCAGTAATACTACTATCGTGTACAATAAGCACTTATATACCAGTAAGTACTAGCTATGCCGTGTACAATAAAGTCACCTTATATACCAGTAGTACTAGCTAGCCGTACAATAAAGTCACCTTATGTACCAGTAAGTACTAGCTAGCCGTGTAATAAGTCACTTATACCAAGTACTATTGCCGTGTACAAAAAGTCACTTAATACCATAGTACTAGCTAGCCGTGTACAATAAGTCACCTTATATACCAGTAAGTACTACTATGCCGTGTACAATAAAGTCACCTTATATCCAGTAAGTACAGCTTGCCGTGTACAATAAAGTCACCTTATATACCATAAGTACTAGCTATGCCGTGTACAATAAAGTCACCTTATGTACCATAAGTACTAGCTATGCCGTGTACAATAAAGTCACCTTATTACCGTAAGTACTAGCTATGCCGTGTACAATAAAGTCACCTTATATACCAGTAAGTACTAGCTATGCCGTGTACAATAATCACTTATATACCAGTAAGTACTACTTAGCCGTGTACAATAAAGTCACCTTATATACCAGTAAGTACTAGCTATGCCGTGTACAATAAAGTCACCTTATATACCAGTAAGTACTAGCTATGCCGTGTACAATAAAGTCACCTTATATACCAGTAAGTACTAGCTATGCCGTGTACAATAAAGTCACCTTATACCAGTAAGTACTAGCTATGGCTGTACAATAAAGTCACCTTAATACAGTATACAGCTATGCGTGTACAATAAAGTCACCTATATACCAGTAAGTACTAGCTATGCCGTGTACAGTAAAACACAAGTTCCTCAATACAATAGGGAAGGCATCAAGATGACACCTTATTTAACATCTGGCTGAACAGCTATGAAGTCACGACAGTTTTAAGGCCCAAATGAACACAACCTTTCTTTAACTGGTGACCCAGGGTGAAAGCCTATTACTCAGTGTTGATAATATAAATCACCTAAATATCAATGATGGCTCCTAATTATTTGCTGCTGCGGGCATTAGAACTACACATTGAACTTGCTGTGTGACCTCCTCAAAGTTTGGCACAACATCATTTTTAATTCCAGTTCTGTGCTCTTGAATTACAATTAGCTCCTGTCAGAAGGTCTCGATCCCATGATTAGAAGCAGTTGGACCCGAGTGGGATCATTTGTGATTGTAATCAGTTACGTTTCTGAGCTCCAGTGAATTGCAGGATTATAATATTAATGGGAGAATGAAAACGATGATCACAGCACAAAGTATCCTGTAGTTCTATTAAGAATTTCAGATTATTGATAGAGTAGGAAGGGGTTGTAGTTCAAACACAATGAAGGCTTTAAATTTGATCCCCGTCATTCATAATTGTTTGTGTAGAGTATACTGTACATAGATACATAGATAGAGAGGCAAAGTTTTGTGCCAAAATTTGCCTGCTGTTAATGTGCTAAGCCTCAACCGAAAAGTTACCCTTGTATGGTCTACTACAGTTAGAAACATTTCATAACATGATTAGTTGCTGTAGAAGTGTGATGCAGGCTGCATTGTATCAGTAGAACTATACGTCCAGGAGCTGATACATAGCCTTGCAGCATGTAGATTTGTATGTGATTGGTTTTAAAAATAAGCATGTAAATCCCTGGAATGAGTGGGATACTTAGTGTACCTCATATATATATTTCTACACAGTGAGCCATCTGCTCTGGAGAATTCAACAGATTGCCAACATGTTAGTGAAGGTCAGGCCTGGAAGGAAACCTGATAGGTGACTTGGAGTCAGGAGTGGTATAAGGAGGATAAGGATTTGTTTACACTAGGGGATGTTTTGGTGCAATGTCATGTGTTGACATCACACTAAAACACTGTGCTTATAGGAGTGAACGGTACCAGTCACATCTATGAGTTGTGACGCATTGAGTGGAACGCACTGCATGCCGCTGTTTGCTGCGTTATCACAAAGCAGTGCCATTGAAATCAATGGATATGACTATACGTTAACGCAGGGGAACAGTTTAAAAAGTAACATGGAAGGCTAAAGAAAGGGTTAAAAGCAGATGGCAAGAGAGAATAACAAGACGGATAGGGAATGAAGAGCTGCAATGGAAATAGGAGAATAAATAAGGAGAGAAGTGAGAAGAGGGAATAAAAAGAAATGAAAGTTTGGAAGGAGGGAGTAAAACAATGGAAACAGAAATGGATGAGGGGGAATGTTTTCTTTTATTCAGTATCCTGGTCATTTCACTCAATGGTATAAAGGGATAGATTGCCGTTTAGCCAGTTAATCTGTGCTGTTGCCTTTAAACACATACATTATCCCTTTAATAACTACACCTACAGAAACAACATGCATGGAGCTGCATGTGAAGCCCCATAAATACAACTGGATTTAATGTTCTGTGCAATGTATTCTCTTTCCTATTTAAAGGGGAATGTTAAAGGGTAGGGAACAGGGCGGGTTCAACATGGTGTCAACAACTCCCCATTCTCGACTATTAGTTTTCTATACATAAGCCTACTTTTACACAGGCATATCACAGACAATATCTCCCATCACTAAGGCTGAGGCCACACTGCAATGCACCAAAGCATGCGATTGCGCAAAAATTAAATTGGTGACTGCAAAATGGAAACGATGCGCAATTGCATGCAAATGAAATCACGTGAATTTTTGCGTACCTTACCGAAATTGCTTGCACAATCACATGTGAAAACACGCTCATACGTGTGGCCTAGCCCTAGCATTGGATAAAATATGTTAACACAGAAAGGGTAGAACTAGGAAGCAGCCAGTATTGAATGGGTATAAAATGAAAACAGCTTGTCTGAATTCTACCAATGCCCATATTTGCAATGCCCTGCGTTCTGTGCTCCAATACACATCTGTATCATTGAAACACATGCAAAACCACAAAAAATTGTGCATGCGCCTTTTCAAATAACACACAGTGCGACCACTCGCACTGCAAACGTGATCAGATTCAAATCGGAACCGAATCGCATTAGTAGGACCTAGCCCTAGCAGATGGTCATTTTGCATTTCAGAGCCTAGTTAGGGATTGCCTTATTTGAATTTTAGCTTTAGTTCTCCTTTAATGCTGGACCTTGCATTACTAGAAAAGAAGAATGATATTGCAAGTGGTTATTCAGAAACAATACATATTTCATTCAAAGAAACTGCACAGGATCAGAAACGGAAAGTTTCAAATAAACCAATAGAATTCATTATTTTTCACTATGACCATTCATTCCACCTTATTCCCTTTTAATATTTCCTCCAGCTGTAAGCGACGGCGACTGTTTGGACCAATCCACAGAGAGACACAGAGTGGTTCTCACCCATCAAGGTTACTTTTCAAGTTAAATAATTACTCTATCAATGTTAATGGTTTTCTAACTTCAATAAAGCATTCACCTGCCGATAATCACCGCTAACCTCCTGCCTAATGCAATTCCCTCTCTATTAGTAGGTTATAATAAAGCTGTTAGAGTGGTCACTTGTCCTGAACAGCTGCTGAATTTCACTCTGTTCGCCCGTGAACCATAAAGAGAGTAGTCATCTGTGTATGATTCCCTTGTAACAAGCCCTTGAATCCTCTGGCTGGAATGAGACACTTATAACACAGTGTTCAGTATCAAAGCGATCCAAATAACTTTGGTTTACAATTACCTTATTACCCGTACCACAGTAAAGGGAAAGTAAACTCCCCAACTGGACCCTTGCTAAATGAAAAGTGTAATATTAATGGAGAAAGAAAGAGATTCTCCTCCCTCCCGATTGGCCTCTATGCAGAGAGCTCCTACCAAACCACCAACCTACGACTGCTGTGTCTCTCCTGTCAGCTCCCCTGCGGTCCCCCCTCCCATCCCCCTTGCGCCACGTGCGCCTTTGTGAAAGATAAGCTAGGGTGTGTGTGGGAGAAGTTAACAGGAGAGACAGAGCAGCCCCTGGATCGCCGTTTGGTAAGTAGTAAGCTCTCCTCTTAGGGACCAATATGGGAGATATAATTAATATGAATTTTATATTATACATTAATATTGTACTTTTCATTTAGCAAGGGTCAATTGGGGGTTTTGTGTAAGGTTAAGTAAACTTTAAAAAAAGGGCTTATCTCAATCATATAATAATCAACGCTAACTGCATGTACACTGAGGTGGGTGCGCTACTACATCCCACCTCAGTAGCAGGGGCGTAACTACCAGGGACCATGAGAGCAACCGCAGGGGGGGCCCATCTTCTTATTTTTCTATGACAGGTTTAGCCTTATACAAGAAACAAATGTGGTTTAACAAGATAGGGGCCACATCATAGTTTTGCAGGGGGGCCCAGTGATTCCTAGTTCAACCACTGCTTAGTAGTGATGGCCCAGTCGCGGATCCAACCCGGATTTACCTCGTTCGCGAACGGCGGATATCGTGGATTTTCCGGGTTTCCGCCTTCCGAACTTTTCCGAACCGCATTTTCGAAAATTTTCGAAATTACGAGGATTTCAAAATTTCACTGATTTTTCACATTTTTGGACAGAGCAACCCACATTTTCGGGTCCGTATTTTCGAAGAATCCTCGTATTTTCGAAGAACAGATTTTGCCGAACTTTCATTTTAATGGTTTTAATGGGTCCGCTTGCGGATTTCTAATTTTTCGAAAACTCACGGATCCTCGAGCGGACCAGATTTTGTGAAGTTCGGATTCTCTACTCAGTAGCACAGTAGCACACCCACCTCAGTGTACATGCACACAGCATAATAGTTTATTGTAATAAGGCACTTGATTGACAGCTGAAATGTAATTTTCAGATTGGATATCTAAAGAAGTAGGGGACAGATCAAACAAATTGGTACAGTGATAGTTGGACAAAATTATAGTTTACAGTGATGGGCGATTTCATTTTCTTGTTTAGATGGCCTTTAGATACTATAGGGCTGGTGGAATAAGGTTTGCTTGTGCTATAATTTGCGCAAACAAATCAATATTAGGAGGAGTACAGTTAGATTTGATTGGTTACAGATTCTCACTCTTTAGTAGAAAGATATGCTTAAATGACTGTTATAAATATACTAACCCCACTTTCTTTCCATGAATGCAGTTTAAAAAAACAACATTTGTAGTTTGTATTATATCCGTATACTGTGTATATATGACTTCCTATTAGTGTCTGTGTCCATATTGCGGCTAAAGACATCGTATGGCGCTCTCACTTGTGTATAGTATGTATAACCTGTATAATTCTGTATTTGCTGAGAATGCTTCTGCTTCATATCTTCTTAGAATTTTAAGTTTAAAAATTACTCCTTTAACCTTTTTTTTAAGCCAGTAGAGCACTAAACTATACGACCACAGCTGCCAAGTGCTAAGAATCATAAAATAAGAGAATCACTTCCCTAAAAAAAAAAAAAAATTCAGGACTTATTATCCCAGGATGTCAAAACTACAACTCGCAGCATTCCCTAGCTATATACAGAAAGTTGTAGTTTTCAAACATCTGGAGGGCCACTAGCTTCACATCCCTGTATTACCCCAAATTTTTTAAAACAAATTATCATTTGTTATAATTAAGACATGTCCACCCCGAAACTAAAATTTATCCCCCATAATGGCCCCCCTTGTGTAGTTTAAAAACATCCCTACTTTACATCTCTGCTCCTTATGTTTCTCCTGCATGCCAGTCCAAAGTCCAGGAAAGTGAAGAGTAGTGTGTCTTCCTGTCCAAAACGTCTCTGCCTCCTGTCTTGGTCTCTGAGGAGGGTGACATGCGCAGATGAACCCTTTCCCCTATCCCTCCCACCATACAGATCCATCTTCTGCAGCTGTTATGCCTAGCATGTAATCCTTGTGCCATATCATAGATCTCCCCTGCCCACTCCTAACCACCAAGTTTTTTTCTTAAAAAAAATCTGAACACTACTTACAGACCTTCGTTCCCATGACATC
>JAACNH010006434.1:0-17322 GCA_019447015.1 Hymenochirus boettgeri
CAGGGCGGTGGGTTCAGTACTGGGCGATGGGTTCAGTACAGGGTGACATGTTCATTAGTGGGTGTTGGGTCCAGTGCAGGGCGATGGGTTCAGTACAGGGTGACTTGTTTAGTACTGGGCGATGGGTTCCATACTGAGCGATGGGTTCCGTACAGGGCGATGGGTTCTGTACAGGGATACGGGTTCTGTACAGGGATACGGGTTCTGTACAGGGATACGGGTTCTGTACAGGGATACGGGTTCTGTACTGGGCGACGGGTTCTGTACTGGGCGACGGGTTCAGTACTGGGCGACGGGTTCAGTACTGGGTGATGGGTTCAGTACTGGGTACTGGGCGACGGGTTCAGTACTGGGCGATGCTGAACCTGCAGCTCTGAGTGGTTGGTTTTAATAAAGTGTACCTTGATAAAAGTGGTCAGTTCAATTACTGGGGTTGCCACCTTTCCTTTAGACTGAAACACTTAGGGCGATCCACTAGTGCGATTGGATTTGCGGTTTGCGATCAGATCTGTGCTCGTGGCGAGTCAGGCATGTAACCGGGGGCCCACTACATGCAACGGTGTCCCTGTGCTATTGAGTGCATGCGATCACCATTTTTTTGTCTGCATTGCAGTTACGCTTGATAGGTACAATTGTGGGCAGCGCAACGCCCATGAACAGAAACGAGCCATGATCAAGCATTATTCGACGAAACGGGTCCTCCCTGGGGCCACAGCCCGAGGAAATGCTAGTTCACTGCATTAAATACTGCGTATGGTAAAACTAAAATCATGCAGCTGCATTACACTTCTAAGGGCTTAGGCCACACAAGTGCGTTTTTCAGGCAATTGCAATTTCCAATTGTATTGAAATCGCAGCATGCACCAAAATTGGTGTATTTGGGTGTGTTGCGATTTACGCAGGCACCAGCAATTTGGTAATGCATGCGTTTTTTGTGCTTCGCATGCGTTTTCATAATGAAAATGGACAAATCGCATGTAAAATCGTGTGCGATTCAGGTGTGTTGCAGTGTGGGCCGTGCCCTAAATGTACATTTCAGCATACACAAACTAATAAAATGTGAGTGCCAAAAAAAAAAAAACCATACAAAGACACAGTTTGCAGAAACGCTCACCAAATATAACGGTTAACAAGTTGCTTCTAAATACATATGAGCAAGGAAATCCGCCTAATAATATTCACTGCTATCTTGATGATTGGCTGGGAGAACTTATTCACTTGCTATCTATGCTGATTGGCTGGGAGACATGGCAGGGGGGACTAGAGTTCAACGTTACAGCAGCTTAGCATCAGGGCCGGATTATAACTTTTTTCTCCCATAGGCCAGCTTACTTCTAAGGCCCCCTACACACCAGTACCATCAGTACCCCTACCTCTGGCAAATTTTAGCCACACCCACTTTATTAGTCACACCCATTTTCTTAGACCACTCCCCATTTCCACAGGTTACGCCCCCAATTTAAAGATAAAACCCATTAAACAGAGGACACTTTTTAAATATGCAGACGCCACTACCCAGTATGCTAATATCAGTGTTTATCTGTATTATTTTATAGCCTGGTGGTATATCTATCTATTTTTCTGTCTGTCGACATGTTGTTATCTTTCTTTCTGTCCATTACTATTGTCTATCTTATCTTTTACTCTTTCTGTCTGTCTGTCTATCTACCTGTCTATCTATTGTTCTATCTGCATCTGTTCATCTACCGGTATATTAATGATATCGTTCTGCTGTCTGTATACCGACTGTCTATCTATCTATATCTTTCTACTGGGTACCATCATCTGTCTGCCTGTGTCACCTATATCTCTATCTTGCCACATACATACGTTAACCACACATATGACACAAAACACCATGCACTGACATAAGACACAAAATACTGGACAACCAAATGACCACACATACTGACGACTTACTGAGACACACACACAGCATACACTTTGACACACACATGCACTAATATACGGGACACAACATGCACTGATACACCACACTTACAGATATACTACACAAAGTTTTGTCCCCCAGGCCCAGGGAACCACTACTGACTAATGTAACTAGCATTACTATCATACCTAGCTTGGCAGGCACTGCACCCTAACTAACCCTTTAGTTGCCTTATGTAACTGTGTACTATCTCTAACTCTGCTGCAGATGAAATTGCAGTGTAACAGTATCAGTCCTTTTCTTCTGCAGTTTCCTCCCCTCCATGCTGGAATCCCCAGGCAGCTCCGTTCTGTAATAGCCCCGCCCCAGTAGGGGCAGGACTGGGAGTCTCCAAATGAGGGTACTAAAGTGTAGTGTCCTTCCGGGTTGGCGTTTTTAGCTTTTAAAATGTAAAGACGCCCAGGAAAAAACGGGGCATGCGGAACAGAGAGGGGTGCCGGGACGCGGAAAGGACGGGTTGGGAGCTATGATTAGTGATGCCATTTATGCCGCCCCTTTTAGTTTGCCGCCCAGGCCACGGGACTATTGTGGCCTAGGGGGAAATCCGGCCCTGCTTAGCATAAGGGGGAACACCAAACAAAGGTTGCTAGTTAGCATGTGCCAGAAGGAGTTTTGGGTTCCCTGGAACCACCAGAAGAGGCCCAACTAGAAGACAGCAGTTGGCATCATAAAATTGCCAATACTCCACCAATTTGTACCAGATCCACTGCTTTATGGAAGGATATGGTAGCATTGGCACACAGTGGGTTACTCTGGTGGTCTGGCACAAGCAGGAAAGGGGCCACAATAAACAGGTTCCACCATAACATGGGCAGCTATCAGGGGTTTCCCTGTCTATGGTGCACCACTTTGAATTATTGACCAGCCTGTATATTGTGTTGTCCTTGTAAGTTGGTGTACACTTATATGTTGCCTCAGAGTTTGTATCCCAATAGGTAAATTCTCTGTCCCAAGATCTGTCCTACCAACCGGTGGAACAGGATCTTATACACAGGATTTTGTGTTGCAGTTGATATCACTCCAAAGCACACCCCACCAATCCACTTCACTTCCTCTCCTCCTACATAGAGAGCAGGGATGTCTTGTATTTATACTCACTGACAGCCCCGCAGGCTGGAGTGGTATATAAGCGCTTGGTGTATATGTCCATACCAATACACAGCATATCCTGTGTAGCAAACAAACTTTTTTGGATAAACAATACTTTCATATGGAGCAGACACAGGGGTGTGGTTTTAAGTTGCCATTGACCCTTCATTTTAAAATAGGGATCTCAGCTCTGTAAGTATGTTTATGTTTTTGTGCTGTAACTAATATAGTCAGTGCTAAATTTTATATACAATTCAGGCTAGGCCACACTGCATGCATTTTTTTTGCGGTTTTTTTTCATATCATTGAAAACGCGTTTTCAGGTGTGTTGAGATTGGTTCCGCATTTTTAAATTGCACGCGCATGCAATACTTAATGAAAAAACGCATGCGCAAACGCAACAAAATGCATGTGATTCCGTGTGCAATTGCATTTGCGTTGCAGGTGCCCTTACCGATAATCATTACATGGTAAACAGTGGATAGTACAGCACATACATATACACCTTCCTATGGGTAATATTCCTATACCCCCCACACTTTGGTAGCTCTAAAAAGTCAATGCATGTTTTATTTGTTGTGTAAACACTATCAGATTTTTCGCTTTCTTTATCATTGTCAGATAAAGTGATACAGGAAGATATTTAAATCGAGGGTTTAGACTTTTTTTTTATCTAATTAATTGTAACCATTGCAATGAGTGTTATAGTTGATTATCCCAACCACCACAATGAATTACAAACTTATGTGCAGAGCTTAATATATCTTGGCCCCTATTTGTAAATGCACGGTATCGCCAATTAGGGATCTGTAGTCTACAATGGTGATTGTTGATTTACGACCGCAAAGAGCGATACCGTGCCTTTATAATATTAGCCCTATTAAATCATACAAAAATTTAAATATGAAAGTTCTCAAGTATTAAAAGTTATTAGAAATACATGGGGTACATATACATGTTTCACTAAGCACTATCGAATATAATGTAAGGCAGACATATCAATCTATAATTTTTTGGTGGTTTGTTTTTAGAAACACTCACTTTATTTTGTTTGTTTATCTATTGTTCTGATTAAATTGATAGAGGACTTAAATCAGGGTTTTGGGTCTTTTGATATTTAATGATTACATTGACAGAGTATTACAGTTCAATAAAAACACAGAACAAATAACTGCTGTGGGGAGAGCTTAAATATATCATCTATCTCTAAATTTCATCAATAGAAAAAAAAAAAACCAAACCAGAGGAAAGACATGACGTTTAATAACGGATATATTGAAGCCATCACCAATTACTCACCCCCCCATTAATCACAGCTGTCACCAGGGAGTTGTTAGAGAGGGGGCACTAGTGCTTAGCTGAGGTCCTTAAAGAATCCAGACTATCGTGCCATGTTTCAATCTTAATAGATTCCATCAGTGCAGAACACGGGTATTGCTTTTTTTTTTTTTTTTTGTTTTTTGTTTCTATGGGAGTAGGAATTGGGGCACAAGGTAACAGACACTTATATAGATTACAGTGAGATGGGATTTAAAGAGGAAGAAAAAGACCCCCACAAAACATACAATAAACATAGAGGCCTTTTACATCAGAAGGTATTCAAAGCATTTCCAAAGAGAACTGTGTACAAAATGACTTTAGGTAAATTGATAGAAATGAATCTCCTGAGAGTTTTTGCAATTTATTTCCATTGTTTATTTTACATAGTTTGAAGATATTTAAATTTGTGTGTGTGATATGCAGGCCTTTCATTTAAACTCAAACTTGTTTGGAGCCCAGTCCCTTAATATATTAATATTGCGAACATGGGAAAAATTGCCACATTTCTTTAAGAATAGTGGGTAGTTTCCGAGACAGGCCAAAGATTTATCATAAAACAGACATCACCTCCTGTCTAGAAACAGAACCTGGATTGTCTCTCCTAAAGGAGTCTTATTTCTTTCTTTTAAGAAGGGAGGGGGCGGTTTTCCATTCAAACTTAAGGGGTGTCAAGTAAAGTAATTTTACTTTCTTAAAGGGTATGTCCACCCTTAAATCTAATTTAATATAGCATTCCCTGGTCACCCAGCCCCACCGCATCATTTATGATCTATAGAAAGTGCCCCAACTTTTACGTACTCCCTTTCCTCGCCACGTCTCCGGCCCTCTGCTTGCGAGAAAATGCAAGCAGAGGGCGGGACCGGCAGTACGTCTTGATGGTGAGCGGCAGCCAATCACAGACGCGGTGACGGTCATTCAGGCAGACGGAGGAAAGAGGGGAGGGTAAGTAAGAGTTTGTGGAGCTTTCTAAAAATAAAAATTTGCGGTTGGGCTGGGGTGAAAAAACAGGGGAAGCGCTAATTAAGAGGGATAAAGCAGGGAGCGAGGGAATCCGTGAGAGGGAGGGGGAGGGGGAGAAGGGCTGCATGTTACGCAATGCCCAAACTTCCTCCCAGAGGCCAGGTAGGAGGCGAGTCATATAGGAGCTGCTATCTCTCGGTGGGGCATGTTTGGGGACTTGGGGGGGGACTACAGGAAACCCTAGGGAGCGGATGTAGTGAAGGATTAAACTAACCAATACATGGTGGGGCAGTAGTTGGGGGGATTAAGTTTTGGGGTGGACATGCCTTCTAATTGTAGTATATCATTCTTTTTCAAACAATGAGCTCAGTAGTACGTGTGTTATTATATACTTTGTATAATGCAGGGACAGGGCAACCAGTAAGATCTCCAGATGTTGAAAACTTCACTCCAGTATTCACCTAAGCATGCTTGCAAATGGAATGCGGAGTTTTGGTTCAAACATTGAGGGATCTACTGGTTGCCTATCACGACTAATGTAATGGTGTATGGTGATTTTAATAAATAGTTGATTAAGTACCACACATACATATAGACCTTTCATATGTGTAATAGTGTCTAATTAACCCCACCTAGCTGTTGCTTCCTAAAAACTCAATGCAGTTCCGCATAAAATTAAAATATTTGATAGATACTACCTCGATCCAGTAGTCCAGGTAAGTAATTACATCGGGAAATGATCCACTGCAGCTCGTTGAAAAATTCCGACTGTTCCGGTTTTAGTTTACTATATAGCGCATTATCGAGTCGGGTCTTGTGCAACTGAGCGACGGTGTGGACGTGCGCAAGGGAAAATACCTACCTTCAATCCTGGATCCTGGTCCCAAGTGATTGAAGAACGAAGGTACGAATAGGTCCTACCTCACGGTCTTCAATCTTGCATTTAAGGAATAGTTCACTTTTGTGGGTGAACATATTCTACAATCAAAAAGCTGAACCAAAATGATTGAATGGTCAGGATAATCTAAAAATCATCAACTTTCAGTGAACTCCACTAAGATAGTGGAGCATGTGGTGGATGTAATGTGATGGTTTTAAGGTGTGGAGGTCAGGCAGGGACACTGCGGGAGCTTACAGTTCATATGAGGTAACAGAAATAGCAAAAATGATTGTGAATATGAAGCAGACGCATGATCCTCTCCCAAGACACCGCCTGCCTTTGATTAAAGGGCAATCTATACCGAAAAATGGTTATTTAAATTGGACCATACTGGAAACATATTTCTTCCAACACCACCACTATATCATGGTTTTTGTGATATGCCCCCCTAATTTCCTTTTAGATATCCAATCTAAAACTCTTATATTTCAGCTGTCAAAATCAAGTTTCCTTGCTCTCAAAAAAAACTATGTTCGTGAGTAGTTTTACTTGCTGGAATGGTGAAGTTCTTGACAGTTGGTTTGTGGGGGAAAAAAGTTTTGTGGTTAACGGTATGTCACCCCTAAAATAGATTTTTAATATTTGCTCCCCCATGTCCCCCAGCCCCAACAGCAGTGTTTTTTTTCAAAAAGCTCCCCAAACTATATACCCCCTCGACCTCCGCGCACTGCCGCCCTCTGCTTGCGAGAATGCAAGAGAGGGGGGGAACCGGCGTCGCGTCTGGATGGTGAGCGGCAGCCATCACGGACGCAGGCTGCGGTCATATAGTGAGCGGGGAGGAAAGCGGAGGGTAAAGTAAGAGTTTTGGGGAGCTTTTGAAAAAAAAAACATGCGGTGGGGCTGGGGGCCATGGACACGCCCATCCACGCATGCGGGAGCAGCATATTAAGGGGGATTAATGCTAGGGGGAGGGCATAGAGAACGGCGAGGAGAGGAGGGAGGGGGGAGAAGGCTGCAGTGCGCATGCAAATATCTACCGGAGGAAGAGTAGCAGGCATTTGAGCCCTGCTATCCTCCGGTGGTTAGTTTTGGACTTTGAGGGGGGGGTGGGTTTTACAGGGAACCCTATGGAGCTGGGATGTGAGGTAGGATTAACCTACACTACATGGTGGGGCCAGTAGTTGGGGGGATTATAGTTTGGGGTGGACATGCCTTTAAAAGAGGGAGGGGGATACTGTCTAAACCCACAAAATTGTGCTGGATTGAGACATGCAGCAACCACACCCAAATCAGAGAAGTGATACGTAAGTATTCATTATAGTTAACGATGAGGCTAAGTCATTTTTTTTAGTATCGTGTCCCTTTAAGTGACTGAGGGTAAAGCTGCATGGCGGCCAAACATGTCTCCAGATCTAAACCCATGAGCAAACTGTGGAGCATCTTCAAATTGTTGGTGCAGGAGTGCAAGGTGTCTATATACACCAGCTCACATAAATCTTTATGGAGTTGTGGAGAGGATTCAGTTGGCAAACCTGTGAAGCTCTATGAACTCCATGCCCAAGATATTAAAGGCAGTGCTGGAAAATAATGATGGCAAAAGAAAATAGACACTTTTGGCACAATTTGGCCTTTTTTTTAAGTTAGGGGTGTCACCACTTTGTGTCAGTGGTTTATTAATTAACTAGAAAACACCATGGCACACAAACACCTCACCCGGCGCGCTCCCTCCACATTGTGACGCGGCATCTTGATCAAATAGCGTCCGTGCATATTTACAGATGAACGTACATATGTATCAAGGTGTCATAATTCAGTTTTGTCCCATGAAAAGATTTACAGGGAGTTCAATAGAAGTTCTTATTGTTTAAAATGTGCTAATTTTGCCCCAACCAATCAGAACTATGTAACATTTGAAGCTAACATGTTGGTTGGGGCAAAATTAGCACATTTAAACAATAAGAAACTTTTATTGAATAACCCCCGTAGTCTTTAAACTGCCTTGTGAGCATGTGCAACAATTGGCCTTGCCCCGACCCCAGTATTCACATAGTTATTTCATACAGATGTCGCTACACCAATATGAAAACCAATAAGAATTAATAAGCTGCAGTTGCTCTCAGTTTATCTTCCAGCCAGTACGAGCGGCACAAAGCCTACAGAGAACAATACAAAATAGTTACTGACTTTGTTTTGCTCTTTTCTGTTGTACTTATACTGTATCTTGTGTTGGCTCTGGTGGGTTAGTGGACTAATCTATGCTTTAGAAAGGCATATTCAATGAGGTTTCAGGTTAAATCCCTAGACTTACTATGAAAAAATGTAATTTTGTCAGCCATCCATACTGGCTAGTAAATATGCAAAGTTTATGTTCATTTATGGATTAAAAACAAAAGTATATAATTGTGGGGGTGGGTGGGGAAAGATTGTTTGCAAACACAACTGTAATTCCAGTTCTATTTTTGAGAGAGGCAATATCAGTGTGCTATAAACCACACCAAATATAAATACTGAGGTACTTATTTAAACCGATAAACCAAGAAAACGACTGAGTATAAAACATACAGCCCCAAAGAAGCCTCATACATAGATACATACATAAATAAGGCCTATACATAATTTAAATAGCCACCCCGGTAAATGTCATTAAAGTAAATGGAGTAAATGTAATCCCCTGAAAGAACAGAATAAGAGAACTCTGTGAACGTGCACTGTCTAACCATACCTCCTGACTTCAGTCACACTGCATGGCCTGCCGTAGCAAGTCCCTGAAAAGGTTTAGACTGGACATGTGCAAAAACACAATGGTAAGGACCAAACAGTGCAATAAAGAAGCTGTAAATTAAAACACAAACCCATGATATAAAGTAAATTTTACAGCCCCCATTTAAAATGAGAGGTAAGATGCAATAAAATGCTTTTCTTCAACGGGCTCTACTTCTATCAGTGTAGTGATTCAGGCTTGTAGTTGTCCGTTCCAGTTAAAGAGGTTAGATCAGAAGCGTAATACCAGTGAATGCTGGGACTTTATTTCAAACATGGGAGATTACTGGTAAACCTATCCTTTTAGGTGAATTGAAGTGGTATACAGCAAAATATGACTATGGCTGGGTACACATGGGAGTATTAGATCATGGCCGACAATTCGTCAACTAGCACGGACAAATCACAGTTGGAGCGGCAAAGTAGCCGCAGCCGACAGTTGGCCGTGATTTACCAGCAGGCCCATTCATCCAATCAAGACGAAGGGCAGACGAAATATAGTCATGGACGGGGTACCACATCATACAATATTTTTGGCCGACCGACCGATACTTAATCAGTTGGTTGGTCAAAAATATTGTACGGTGTACTCAGCTAAGGAGGAACTACTTAAAAACTGTGAAAACTTTCTCTGAGAATATTAAGATTAGAAAATTCATGTATACCAATCTTAAATGGATGCCAAGGTAAAAAAGCTTTAATGATCTCCACCCCCCAAACCTTACTTTTGCATTAACAATAATTTCCAAATATTGTCCCTAAAGGGACTACCTGACCGGTCCCTCGCTGATCCATTCCGGTTATGTCTGTCAGTATAAGTGTGACGTGACGTCACGCCAGTTGCCTGACAGCCGCGACCAGGAAATAGAGCCATTGTCAGCACAGAAAACTCTCGAACAGGAGCATGGAATGGCACCTAGGCAGCGAGGCAAAAGGTCAGGTAATTCCCTTCAAGGGCATATTTGGAAAATTATTGTTTAAAGGAGAAACTAAATCCAAATATAATACTAAAATGAAATAATGAAATAATTTCCCCCCCAAAACACCAGTGAGCTATAAAATCCAACTCCAATAAATTGCATTATTATAAAGGACCCTTTGAAGAAATGAATAAGAGATAGTGTGTATTTGCACTGTTCGACCACACTTCCGACCACTGTCATGATCCCTTGCTTAATGGGGAACTATAAGGGGATTGGCTAGAACTAATAGTGGTTTGGTCAAACTATAAAAGTCCTGTTGTAGCCTCTGATTGGGATGTGCAAAGAAAACAGGTGTGTTGACCAGACTGTGTGATCTAGATGCTGGTAAAATAAAGCTTGATCCATGTTAGCAACATACATTTCTAGCACCCATATCAAAATGAGAGATGAGACACGGTTACTGTTTTATATCAAGGTGCTTGCTTTCTGATCAGTGTTGTTCTGAGGTTTTAGTTGCCCTTAATGCAAAAGTGGGGTTGGGGGGGTGGGAGATAATATAGCTTAAGTTATTTTTTGCCTTGACAGCCCTTATTTATACCTTATGCTGTTAAAAGTCCTCAAAAGCTTTAAGCAAGGATTGTAATGCACAAACACTAATGCTTTGTTCATTACAGTTGTGAAACGCACCAGAAAGCGATAGTGGAGCATTTCCTAAACATACACTAAGTAGGGTGGCATATTCTTAAAGACCACATTTTTTTATGGGTTCTATTTGTGCTTAGAAATCTTAATTTGCATATTTTATTCACAAAACTGGAAAAGAAGTTGAAATACTGTTTTCACGCTAATAAAACATTACCCAGGAAAAGCCTAGAAGTTTTAGTTTATTGGCTGCTCCAGTTCTTCCTACGATCACTACATGAAAAACCATTACTGCCAAAAACTGTTCCATGAAACGTGCATGAAGGTGTAAAGTTTGATATGGGCCATTAACAAAACTGTAACAAATACCAGAACTCACTTCCCCTTTGAAAACCAGCCAAGTCTTAACAGCATAAGAAACATTTCAACACTTCGTCTTCTGGGTTACCAGGGTTCTTAACCCTTGTGAATAGTAATATCGTAGTGCATGTAAAAATGTGACTAGACTGGTGTTTCTAATTATATAACTAAGTTTTTAGGCATATGGCTTGACATTTAAGGTATTTTTTACTACAAATGTCAATAGTGCATTGAAACACTTTCTTGTTTAAATCCTCGCTTACACACTTTTGTCTTTGAGTCATGTTTCCACTTCCGCCACCCCATTTTTCGTTACTGCCGTTTTACCCCCTGCTCTGTCAGTTCGGCACTGTTACTATCCTAATTTCTGTGTAAATGCTTCAATGACTGCCAATGATTCCACTGTTCAAATATAAAGTCTCTTTGGGCCAATACGTCAATTCTCCATATCTGCATTACTTAGGACTTTGTAATCTACGCATGCACAGGAGAGAAAACTCTAGACAGACTCCTAAAGAAAAAACCCAATAAAAAAAAGTTAGCAGGCGCTAGTATAGATCACAAAGTCAAAGAAATTGCACCTTTTAAACTCTTCTTCATCCATCTCTTCCACACATGATGGTATCATGCCTGCCTTCAGAGCTTCACAGCTCTCTCAGACATCAGGAGGCAACAAAATACTGCCACAACACATTTACCATCTCAAATACAGGCATCTCCCTGACAGCTTGGAAGGAGGCTCTTTTGTAGCACAATCCAGTTTAAGCAACAAGGCAACATCCTGAACAAGTCTCTATTTCAAATTCATGTATTACAGTCAATGGTTTTAAAAAACGGATTTCACCATTCAGTTCAAGATTAAACTGTGACATGGTATCTACAGTGTATTATTCATGCCGCAAGATAAATAAAATGTGGATGCCAGGCGTATACACAGTATTACTTTCAGAATTGAAAAAGCAAACAAAAACAAAAACCGCTTTTCATGGCTTCTTTAACCGGATGATATTTCCAAGCTTTTCTGTACCTCTCCCAAGGATATGCAGAAGCTGAATTACCACTTACCTTAAATCACATGGGGCAATGTACAGAGAGCCGCTATCAGGTATTTGTGTCCTTAGTCTCCAATGAACCAAGGGTTAAGCGGCTTTAAGACACAATAACCACTACAACCGAAGAGAAACTGAGCAAATGGGTCTCTTTAGGGCATAATCTTTAATGCCGCAAATAGTTGGCGTTAAAGATGCGGAATGGTTTGAACCCAGTTGCATGCACTTAGAGACGCTATCGGCTTAGTGCATACCTAAAGGGGGAAGAGTGCGATAGCCCAATTACCCATATATACTCGAGTATAAACTGTCCCGAATATAAACCGAGGTATTACTTTTAACTGAAAACTAGGAAAACTGCTTGACTCGAGTATAAACAGAGGGTTGGACTTTCTCCCATAGGAAGCCCCCATAGTAGTTCACAGACAGCCCCATAGAAAGTCCCATACACAGATGTGCCCTACTACCTTCTCGGTAGCCTGAACACTTAAGATCATTTGTTTCCTTTGCCTTGTACTGGGCTGAGCTGAGTTGAGAAGCAACAATGTCGAACACACTGAAACAAAGAGTTTTCTGGTACGGGTACAGAGCAGTACATACAGTAGTTACAGGAAGGAGTCTCGATAAAAAAACCACTGATAATAAATACAAACATAGATTGTGAACGAAGTGATAAAAGGGAGATTAAGTTGAGTGAGAAACTGAAGGGGCCGTTTGCTGAAGAAATAAAACTGGATGAATTGGAAAAACAGCAGAAAGGCATGTTGATAAAAATGTGATAGATTAAAAAAATATATTTTTGCTAGCCAGCTGAAGAGACAACAGTTAAAATCCCGTTTTCTAGTCATATGGTGGCTACCTGGCTCGATAAGATTTGTCTAGGAAAACACAAATGTGTGAGTGTACTTTAAAAGGGAATTAAAGGGAAAGGAAATGCCTTTGATCTGAACCCCCACCAACATACATCATGCTTTGAAAAGGTTCATAGGAATGTAGGAGAAAGCACATCCCTCATTGCCCTCCGATATAACTCCAACTTGCACAGTCCAGAGACAAACATGCAAATTGTTTTAGTGTGGCGAAACAGGAGGAACACACTATCCCCCCCCCCCACACCCCCACAAACACCAAGACACAGCGGAGGTAGGGCAAAAGCCAGGCAGTGGAAATGCTCAAAAAAATTGTTACCTTTCTAGTATGACCACAGAGGGTGGATCTTGTCACAAAATAAAGTTGAACAATGCAGAATTTGTGAAGAAATAATAAAAGGTACAACCCAGTTAAACACATACTCAATGTGGTCCCAGTCAACAGATGGACTATTGGCAGCACTGGGAAACAAAAAAGCAAATTCTACCATTTGCCCAAGAAATCCTGGTGCCTCCAGTCTGTCATTTGAAAGAAACAAACAGTGTAAACAGACCCATCAGATGTCCCGGAATTTATGGGTGGAGCTTGTAATTGACTGGGACCTGACTAACAAGCTCCAGAGATGGATCAAAAACAACACAGAAAATAAGAGTTCATGTGAATCTCTGCCTAATCAGTATAGCACAAAACTTCAGAAATAACCAGAACATTTAACTATTTACAACAGTCTTGAAACTTGCCTCGCGTTCAAGGTATTAGCGTATGGATATCTAATTGATTACATTTAGGATTTTAACCATCAAAAATCATAAACCCTTAAAATCATGTCTCAAACACAATGTTCTGCTTTATGAGCCAGAGTACACCCACAGCACACAGCCATTCTAGCTATTTACACAGATCAGATAATATTACTGTTGTCAGTCGTCAATCCGATTTAAAGGCAATTAGTAAATGGTTCCCCCATTAATGTACACAGGGTGAGGACTAAATGTCAAATTTAGACCTACCTTGCTTGAACCTGAATATAGTTGCACTATGTATAGAATAGCAGTAATGATGATTGATGCGATTACACAATATTTTGCATTCTTATTAAAGGCATGTCCACCTTATATAAACTTTTTGCTATTGATGTATAGTTCCCCACGCTATAAAAAAGTTTTAAGAAAGGCCCAGATTATTTACTGACCTTCCTTCTCCTATGACGGCCGGCCCGGCCTTCCTCGCTGCAAGACACAGCGGTGCCGGCTTTCAGAATGCGGGGGAGAGAGGGAAGGTAAGTAAGTCTGGGGGCTTTCTTAAAATTATTTTTATGCGTTGGGCTGGGGGAACTATTCAGGATGTGGCAAGGGGTTTTATGGGTAGGGGGGGATAGCAAAACGGGAGGGAGAGGAGGGGGCGAAGGGTGCAGTACGCGCATGCCAAACTTCTCCCGGAGACCAGATAGTAGGAGGTCCGATTGGACTTGCTACTCCTCATGGTGGCGTTTTGGGGACTTTCGGGGGGGGGGGGGGGACTACAGGAGAAGCATTGGAGCTGGATGTAGATGGATTTTATACTACGGTGGGCATGGGGGTATATTTTGGGGGGGACATGCTTAATAGCAATACATAAGCAGAGGAGGGCTAGCCATGTACGATTAGATAGATGGGTGGTTGATTGTGTTTTTTTTTTTTTTTTTGAACAGCCTTTCTTGGACTTTTTATGAGCTATTGTTCGCTTTGTCTTGGAATGTTTTTTTTTTTTGGAAGTAAAAAATGCCTCTTAAATATTTTAGTACTTTTTTTGCCAAAATGACTGGATTGGCTGTAATTCACAGACAAGTTTGATTAATTTATCAAACTTATTTTGCCTTAAAATAAACCAGCCAGGTAAGCCAAACTCTAAATCAGTGCTGCATGGGGGTCCTCAAGAGATTGACAGTAACTGTATGGATCCACCAGTTTGATGGATACATATTTTTTTTTATACATTTATCAATATTCTGTATGAATTTATTGTATGCAGGGGTTCCCCGAGACATGAATATTGTTTCAAGCGGTCCTCACAGATAAAAAGGTTGAGAAACACTGCTCTAAATGCTTACCAGGGCTTAAAAAAAAATCTCACAATGCAGAGGGTATGATTTTTTAAAACATTTTCCGGTTATACACTAAGTATATTTTATTTCCCCATAAATTAAAATGGGGTATGTACAGCATCCAATATTAAAAGGACAAGTTCATCTCTCAAATAAAAAGAGCAAATAGGTAAATCACCCTCAACCCTGAAATAGTTAGAAATCTGAGAGATGTAAATCTAATCCAAAAAGCTGCATGATGTTCTGTTTCCTCTCCTTTTGCTTCCTGGATCTCCCAGTAAGCAGCTGTCAGATATGGATGTAACAATAAATCACAGGACGCTGACTGAATGTTATTCCCCTAGCTGCCTAATCTGAGCAAGTAAAAGCTTCTAAAAAAGCTTTAAGAGCTTAAAAAGGAGGAAAAACCAGAAACCTCATTCTAGGGAGGAACACACTTATTACATTAACATCTTAAAATATCCTTACACCGATGCCAGAAAGGAACGCTGAAAAAAATATAGATATTTATATACACAGTTAAAATCTCATTTTTACTCTTAAAGTTAGTTACTTTAACAATTGTTTCCCAATGAGGAATTGAACAAGATCCACATCTGTCATCATCCAAAACATAAATCCCCACGATCCCACAGCAGTAAGAGCCTCCCCTGCATTTCAGAGTTAACAAGTGACACCTGGTACCTAAATAACTTCCCCTCACATTTCCACTTTCTATTTAGTGGGCAAGGTTCTCATCACACAAACCCATTCATTCATTTCACACTTCCCCGCACAGGGAATGGCTGGAATTCCCCACAACACAAGAACCATTCCCAGTGTAAACGAGGTCTCTCTGCTCAGTCAGCCCCCTACCACCCCCTCCCTTCCCTCTTCCAGCAGGGCCTCATCTTCCCTCCATCATTCCTCCCCCTTCAATCGCTCACAGCTCAGGCCCTCAGCAAGGACTTTCCTATCCTAGACCTGGGCCGCGATGATCTGCACAATGTCCTCAATGAACAGCTAGAGTTTATTGGGAGAAACACTCACCCATGGTTCGTCCTGTGCTGTAAGTCACTGCCTCGCCTAGCGCGCCTCTGTACTCTGACACAGCCCCTGGACGCGCTACGTAGACGAAGGGCAAGGAAGTTGAGACGACTGCCCACACTCTGACGTTAAACAATTCGAGTCAAACGCGCAGCTAACTCCTCCCCACTTCCAGCATTCTAAATGAAGCCGTTGAAAACGCTTCGCCCGTACTTCCAGGTAAGCAAATAAGCTGTCCTAACCCTTCTTATGATTCCGTATAAGGGAAGGAAAGGACGCTGCAACCATAGTGCCTGGCTTTATAAGACGTATTGTGATAATGATTGGACAATTTGACAAGATGGTGTTCAAAATGATGTCGTTGGAGCGAGTGCGTTTGTGTGCAGCCTAAACAGAGAATGGAGGGTCGCACGTATGGAGTTTGGTTGCTCTGTTGCTGTATGTTTGTATAATTGTGTTTGTTTTATGGTGTCCCAGTCTTGTCATCCTTATTAAAATAATCCGGGATTAACAGTATGGGCGATGGGTTCAGTAAAGGGTGACTTGTCATTACTGGGTAATGGGTTCAGTACAGGGCGATAGGTTCAGTACAGGGTGAGGGTTAGTACTGGGTGAGGGGTTTAGTACCGGGTGACTTGTTCATACAGGGGTAATGGGGTTCAGTACAGAGCGATGGGTTCAGTACCGGGTGAAGGGTTTAGTATTGGGTGATGGGTTCAGTACGGGTGAGTTGTTCATTACTGGGGATGGGTTCAGTACAGGGCGAAGGGTTCAGTACAGGGTGGGGTCATACTGGGAAAGGGTTTAGTACTGGGGAGGGTTCAGTACAGGGCGATGGGTTGGTTCAGTACAGGGCGATGGGTTCAGTACAGGGCGAAGGGTTTAGTACTGGGTGACTTGTTCATTACAGGGTAATGGGGTCAGTACAGAGCGGATGGTCTAGTACTGGGTGAAGAGTTTAGTATTGGGTGATGGGTTCAGTACCGGGTGACTTGTTCATTACTGGGTGATGGGTTCAGACAGGGCGATGGGTTCAGTACAGGGCGATGGGTTCAGTACGGGGCGATGGGTTCAGTACAGGGCGATGGGTTCAGTACAGGGCGATGGGTTCAGTACAGGGCGATGGGTTCAGTTCGGGCGATGGGTTTAGTACCGGGTGATGGGTTCAGGACCGGGGACTTGGTCATACGGGTGATGGGTTCAGTACAGGCGAAGGTGGGTTCATTACAGGCGGGGTTGGGGTTAAGTACAGGGTGACGGGTTCATTATGGGTGAGGGGTTCAGTCTAGGGCGATGGTTGGTATCAGCCAGGGCGTTCTCGTACAGGGCGATGGGATTCCGTACTGGGTGACTGTTCTTTACTGGGTGCGGGGTTCACGTAAGGGTGGCGATGGGTCTGTAATGGAGTG
>JAACNH010006435.1:0-17321 GCA_019447015.1 Hymenochirus boettgeri
GATGCTGCTGATTTCCCAGATGACAGTTCCAGTATCTGCTAGTTAGGGATTACAGCCACATTCTATATGATGCTCTGATTTCCAGAGGACAGTTCCAGCATCTGCTAGTTAGGGATTACGGACACATTCTATATGATACTGTTGATTTCCCAGATGACAATTCCAGTATCTGCTAGTTAGGGACTACAGCCACATTCTATATGATGCTGCTGATTTCCCAGATGACAGTTCCAGTACCTGCTAGTTAGGGATTCAGCCACATTCTACATGATGCTGCGATTTCCAGAGGACAGTTCCAGTATCTGCTAGTTAGGGATTACAGCCACATCTATATGATGCTGCTGATTTCCGCAGATGACAGTCCCAGTATCTGCTAGTTTGAGATTACAGCCACATTCTATGATGCTGCTGATTTCCCAGATGACAGTTCCAGCATCTGATAGTTAGGGATTACAGCCACATTCTATATGATGCTGCTGATTTCCCAGATGACAGTTCCAGCATCTGATAGTTAGGGATTACAGCCACATTCTACATGATGCTGCTGATTTCCCAAATGACAGTTCCAGTATCTGCAGTTAGGGATTACAGCCACATTCTATTATGATGTTGCTGATTTCCAGATGATAGTTCCAGTATCTGCTAGTTAGGGATTACAGCCACATTCTATATGATGCTGCTGATTTCCCAGATGACAGTTCCAGTATCTGTAGTTAGGGATTACAGACACATTCTACATGATGTTGCTGATTTCCCAGATGACAGTCCAGTATCTCTATTTAGGTTTACAGCCACATTCTATATGATCGTGCTGATTTCCCAGATGATAGTTCCAGTATCTGCTAGTTAGGTATTACATAGATGCTGCTATTTCCCAGATGACAGTTCCAGTATCTGCTAGTTAGGGATTACGCCACTTCTATATGATGCTGCTAATTTCCCAGAGGAGGTTCCGGTATCTGCTAGTTAGGGATTACAGACACACATTCTATATGATGCTGCTGATTCCCAGATGACAGTTCCAGTATCTGGTAGTTAGGGATTACAGACACATCTATTGATGATGCTGATTTCCCAGATGACAGTTCCAGTATCTGCTAGTTAGGGATTACACCACGTTCTACTATGATGCTCCTGATTTCCCAGATGACAATTCCAGTATCTGCGTTAGGGATTACAGCCACATTCACATTGATGCGGCTGATTTCCAGAGGACAGTTCCAGTATCTGCTAGTTAGGGATTACAGACACATTCTATATGATGCTGCTGATTTCCCAATGACAGTCCCTATCTGCTAGTTTAGGATTACAGCCACATTCTATATGATGCTGCTGATTCCCAGAATGACAGTTCCAGCATCTGATGTTAGGGATTCCAGCACATTCTATATGATCTGCTGATTTCCCAGATGACAGTTCCAGCATCTGATAGTTAGGGATTACAGTCCCTTCTACATGATGCTGCTGATTTCCCAAATGACAGTTCCAGTATCTGCTAGTTAGGGATTACAGCACCATTCTATATGATTGCTGATTTCCCAGATGATAGTTCCAGTATCTGCTAGTTAGGTTACAGCCACATTCTATATGATGCGCTGATTTCCCAGATGACAGTTCCAGTATCTGATAGTTAGGGTTACAGACACATCTACATGATGTTGCTGATTCCCAGATGACAGTTCCAGTATCTGCTGTTGGGATTACAGCCACATTCTATATGATGCTGCTGATTTCCCAGATGATAGTTCGTATCTGCTAGTTAGGTATTACATAGATGCTGCTGATTTCCCAGATAAGTTCAGTATCTGCTAGTTAGGGATTACAGCCACATTCTAATGATGCTGCTATTTCCCAGAGGAGAGTTCCGGTATCTGCTAGTTAGGGATTACAGACACATTCTATATGAGCTGCTATTTCCCAGATGACAGTTCCAGAATCCGTATATGCTAGTTAGGGATTACAGGAGGACTGCATGGTATTTACATTTCTGTTTGATTGAAGGAACTTAAATGAAAAGCACAAAGCTGTGATCTTGCTGTACAGCTCCATAGGGTGTCACAATAACAGGTAATTTCCATGTTGGAAGATTTAACTTTAACTACAAACAGACAACTTTGCTCAAGGGAGAACAGAACAAACATTTTACAAGAGGGTTTATTTGGCCTTTAATACTAGAAGCAGTCACTGCCCCCATCAAACCCTACTTACTGTTGCCAGGGAAAGGTAAGTACAGTGCTATAGCAAGTCAGGCGATGACATCTCCACTCCACGCATGCGCGCATTGGTAGAGGTTTCCGCTCCCAGCGAATAAGCTACAGTCCAAAGCTTGACCTTCTGCTGGATTCTATCAGGCCCTTAGTGTTCCATACTTCTCAACTTCACACACCAGGATACATATTCGGAAATTCTAAACATCAAAGAAAGGAGCATCAGCATTTATACACCGGTGGGGCTCGCCCATAGCAAACATGGTGAAAACTGGTTATTTACCGAGAGGATTATGGGGGAAGAAGCAGATCGCAGAACTTCCTGCATAGGGAATGACGCAGATTTTGTGCGCCGAAGGCACAAGTCATACGGGTTTCTCTGAGGGTTTGTGAGTAGGGCACGATTGCTCAATAGTCTTACTGTTTCCCCCTACCACTGCATGCGTCAGGGACGTAGTGACTCCCATAGAGGCCGACAGCCGCATTATATTCATTACAGTGTTCAGGGACTGAAAGCGGGGATATGATAGCGGGACTGAAGCGGGATATGATAGCGGACTGCGCTCTAAAACTGGGACTGTACCGGTAAATCTGGGATATTGCAATTATGAACGGTGTTATGGTGGACATAGACGCTAAAATCCGTTCATACAATCCGCTGGCCGTATGAACTAATAGCCGGTTGGACAAAAAAATTTCAACTGGCCCGATCGGGAAATTTATTGGAAGATGGTTGAAAATCGTACGATATCGGGATAGCACAATATCGTACGATTTTCAACATCTTCCAATTTTGGGTGGCCATAGACTCTACAATCCGATCGTATCATCCTTAGTTGTACGATCGATTGCCGATGGCCAAACCTTTTTAAATTCGCCCAATGGGGAAATTATTGACGATTGTTGGTGGGCCATAGACATTAAGATCCCGGATCATGTATGGACAATCTTTTAACAAGATTTTAATAATTTTCCTATAGGGCAGTTGAAACATTTTTTGGCGCCCCACGGATTGTACAATCGTTTGTAGTGTCTATGGCCACCATTAAGCATGCTGTGAATTGTAGTTTTCAAGTGCCAAGAGTGGTTTCCTCTTGTTGGATTCTTTTTAAATTTCAATTTGACAGCACTCTCACTTTTATATACTCGAATATAAGCCAAGGTACTTAATTTTTTACTTAAAACTAGTAAACGGATCGAGCAGTATAATCTGATGGTTGACTTTATCACATAACGTCCCATAGAAAGTCCCATACACGATACCGATATATAGTATTCAGTGTGTTACAGGGTACGCTTTTGTTTTCCCAGGCTATGTAATTTTGTCCAGCGGCTCCCAATCAACCAGATCGCACAGACCGAAGTAACAGAGAGAGACTTTCAAGATAATTTTAAAGGTTATACTCAGTTATTGAGTACCATATATACTCGGCTTATACTTGAGTATATACGGTACCCGCAACTTTTATTTCTTGACTGTCTTGTGATAGATGTTTTGTGCATAATGTCAATCTCATAATGGATACCTTTTGTTAGGAATAAATTGTTTAGGTCAGAGGTCTCATTTTTTTTAACTATATTATACTGAAACTCTAAATTGCACAGATAGTATTTGGTTACTGCCATTTTTAATTTGCTGCAGTTGAAGAGGCATGTATTAGGCATTACTACAACAGAGCACATACAGAAGCGTTATTAATACATTATTATTGTGATACTTAATTAGATTATGTGTGGAAAACTGCACTTATGGAAGACTATTTGCTTGCAATCATTTGTATAATGCTACAACTCTTCAGTGTTTTATTTTTTGTTTAATTTTTTTTTGTAGATGTTTGATTAAGAAGAAATCCCATCTTTTAATTTCAGTATTTAACAGAACTCCAGCCATGATTGCAGTTGAGGGGTGCTGCCATGGCGAGCTGGATAAAATCTATGAGACTATCCAGTTCCTTGAGAAAAAGGAGAATACCAAGTAGATTTACTTTTATGCTGTGGAGATTTCCATCGGCTGTGAGATGAGGGGGACATAAAATGTATGGCCGTACCACCTAAATATCGCCAGATGCAGACCTTTTACAGTAATTATGCTTAATTTATTGAAATATACTTTAGTTGCACTGTTCTTGTTTCTTAAATCATCATACATAATAAATGGATCCACCTCACGCCAGTCTTAAAATTAGTGGTTTATTGATTAAACTTTTGGTGCCATAAGACGCATTTCTCAAGATACAATTGTCAAATTGTGTCTTGAGAAAGGTTTCCTGTGGGCACCAAAACGTTGATCAAAAAACACTTTTTGTTAAGACTGTGTGCGGTGGATCCATCTAATATGGTATACTACATTATGAATTTAGCAGCAAAATGCCACTATGCACCCAGTATAAAGATGTTCTATAAGTGTGCAAACTGCATTTGCTACATTCTAAATCATCCTATTTGAAAAATGTAGAAATGGACATTTAGTGCTGATTTTTCAGTTTTGGGAATGTAGAAATATCTGTGCAGGTGACATGACAAACATACTGTTTCCATACAGTTTCTTCTGTGATCCCTTAATAGATTGAACATGCTGGATCATTTTTGCCCCACCAATGGGAAATGTAACATCTCTCAGAGCACTTGTACTGTCAGTTGTACTGGCAACAACATGGAAGCCTTTTATTTAAAAAAAAAAAAAATTACTTACATACACTAAATGCAGCTGACTAGAATAGAATCTTACAATGTATAGTGTTCTGCGGAGAAAAGTTTTAGTTTAGTTCTTAAAGCTCTTAAATGAACTTGCTATTACCACCTCTGCTGTAAGCCATTCCACAGGTTCACTGTCAGAATAATAATTTAGAGGGGAAAGTTGTTTTAGGGTATAGTGACACTTAATATTACCCTTATGTTGTCTGTCCATGCAAAATGTATAATTTAGAGTGAAAGCATGATGAACATCAGTAGGGCAGTATAAGGAAATCAACTGTAATTAGATGATAATTGCACAATACTCTGCATGAAATCCATTTTGCTGGTACTGCAATTACTGCTTATTGAATGTTTAACTGCATTTATTCTATACAGGATTGTCAGATGTTTTTTTTCAGATGTGTTCCCTACATTTCAGTGATTTGGTAACCCTAACTTATCAAGTGATTTTAGTGACATTAAAGGGAATGTCCACCCCTTTCTTCAAAATGTATATATAGTAGAATACCCCCCAAAACTAAAGACCAGAGTACTCGATCTTTTTCCGAAAGCTGTAAATCCGCTCCCATACTGAGCATTATACTTACAGGCTCCTTCTCGCTCCACCGCCACGGCTCGGCACTTCCGGGAAGGCAGTCAGTGTCGGGCCGTGGAAGTGACGCTACGGCCAATCACTGACTGCATGCCCATGGGCAGTCACCACTGCGGCTCTCGGGAACACAAAAGAACAATCAGCCACAGTGGAACTGACTAAGGAACCCAGAACGGCGGTGGAGTGAGGAGCATGTAAGTATAATAACTCAACGTGGGAGACGATTTTAAGCTTTAGGATAAACTATCTCTAGGTTTTCCTGGGTAATCTACAATAATTAATTTTTGAAAAGGGGTGGACAGTCCCTTTAAACAAACTCCACAGCCTTATTATTTGCTGGCTGCTTATAATATTTTTTATCTTCATTATATTGTTTCCTAATTTAAGATATTACTCTGGTGAGAAAAAGGCCCCTAGACTAACTATCTTTATGTGAGGAAACCATGAGGCATCAAACTACCTCCAAAGCTACCTTATGGGCTGGTTGTTGCACCAATATATACTACATGGGTAAGTCTGATCTTGCACTCTAAGCAATTTAATGATTGCAGATACTTTTTCAACTCCTTTTTGCATGTGCCTTGTTCCCTTAATGCTTCCCATATCCCTAAAGTATTGCTCTCCTCCTTTTATAAAGCCATTGCTTGATTTGGCAGCAAAAACAAAATTCCAGTTCTTTTGTTTTTTAAATTGGCACATGTTTGTCTAGTAAAATTACCATTGTTTGTCGACCAGAATGAAACTTCTAATTGAACTAGGTTTTTGAATGTGTGTATGTTAATATTTTGACTACATAATCCTGCCATGTGTTTATGCATGTGTCTTTAAATCCCTTACTACATAACCCTGCCAGTGTTTTATGCATGTGTCTTTTAATAATCCCTTAACACACAGTTAAAGAATAACTACACTGCAGGGAGATAGGATCCATTATTCCTACCTCCCAATGGTTTGTTTCCTTAGGATCACCAGCACGTCTGTTTTCTCTGCATGGTTAGTGTCCTGGGGTTTCCTGCATTAAAGATAATGCTGAACCCGGGAGGAAGCATGTACTATAATTCTCCTTTTATAAGACAACTATCCTAATAGCTAAATATAGGCCAAATTATATCCTTCCCATTATTTAATGAAATATACATTTATGGAGGTGCAGGTTATTCAGGTACCTGTGTATTTGTTTTTGACAGGGTACGCAGGAGTGGTGAAATACGTGTGTGTAGAATTTGGAGTAATCTGGAATATTTTAATCCGCATGACTACGAAAAGGTGGTCTATATAGCTTAGTGTTGATTTATGTGTGTTTAAGGATTTTGGTTATCCAAAACAACCATAGTTTAGTTTAGGATTGTATGTAAATTCATTATTTTATTGTTCTTCTATAAATTAGGTCATTTTGAAAGACCCCCTTACAGCAAGGATACAATAAGACAGTGCTTACATGTCGGATATAGAAGTCTTTAAACTAAGCAGGTAAACTTTGGATTAGTTGTAAACATAAGAAGGAACAATTGCAATAAATATCAGATTAATTAATCAGTTGTTAATCAATTTATTACTTATATGCAAGCTTTCCCTTTTTCTATAACCGTTTTATAGATTACTGCATATTGTAATACTGTTATTAGAGTGAATGGACTTATTGATGTGAACAAAAAACTTGCCAATAAACTGATATGACTAGCTAGTCCGGTGTCTGTAAAAAAACATGTTAAGGAAAAAGCATATTTATGCTTAATATCTATTTTCAGCAGCACAAATAATACCCCATTTATTTGTGAACAATGTAGAGTTGATGAGTCCATATACCTGTTTGAGAAAGCTGCTCTATTAGCTGGCAATGCCAGTCACTTAATTGCAACACAAAACATATCTGTATGTCTCATTCACAACTTTAAAGTGGTCTGGTACAGTTCATGCTTTGGACTGAATTTAGGCTAGCAGTCGGAATTAAGGTATTTAATGTGGGGGGGGGCTCACACTTTCCTTTTGACCTTAGTCACCTCTTCTGTTAAAGCTAAAAGAATCAGGATATTTATTTCACATGACTGGCTCAAAGTATCTATCACTATGGAAACAAGAGTTCAACTACTTTAGAAAAAGGGTTTTCTTCAGAGAAGGTAGAAGACAACACCTTGGGAGCCCAGCAGCCTCAGAACTTCTGCACCACATCCGCCCAAATACTGGTTTTTGCTCATCTTCAATGTCAATTTGCTGCCATTCATGCAACACCCTGGTAAGATAGGATGAAATGAAAATAACATAATCTCCTGGTTGTTTTCCAGGTTTTTACTGTAAATTTTGGCAGTGTTTTAAATTCAGAAGGATACATGAACTGCGCCAAAAGCAAAGATTGCTTCTGCCCAACATAGGAAAAATCATTTCTTTACCTAAAGATATGTACATGAATAAATTTACTTTCCTCATTTAATATATAAAAATCACATTAAGCAGTCATGTGTGTTTTTTGTCTGTGCATGACTTCCAGTAAAGTACTTATATCCCCCTTCTCCAATAATCTCTGGGCAAGCTACTTTATTAATCATTAAGGCTGCACTAGAAGAAACTCCATGCGTTCATGTTAGCACTGTCGCTATTCCCACAAAAGAGGAAAAAGCGTTCCTGCACACCTTTAACAGTGAAGTGCAATCTGCATATATATGTTCCAAAAAGTGCTAGGTGCTGCCATAGCTGCTGCCAACAGAGGCAATCCAGGAAGAACTAAGCTGGCACACCATCGTAAACTAACAAACTTGTTTTAATTGTGAACTTTTGGCACAAACGTCGGTGCCTTCTTCAGACAAACTTTTCAAGTTCATTAGTGCTAGAACCTTTAGAGAGGGAGGGAAAAAAGTCAGATTGTCCTCTTAGTGGCCAAATAGTAAGATCCATATAGGAGAGATTCAATAAAAGTCTTATCATTGAAAATGGGCTAATTTGCCCCAACCAATCAGATCTTATTTAACATCTGAAAGTTGGGGCAAACTTGCAACATTTTTAACAAATGAACTTTATTTATTCCCTGAAGATATAATTCCTAAAGTTGGGAAGTGCATAAAAAAAACGGTGATAGAATATATATCATACCAGTGCAAATAATTTCGTAAGGGTGTTTAAATGCTAAATATTACACA
The DNA here is from genome assembly GCA_019447015.1 of Hymenochirus boettgeri. Taxonomy (NCBI): domain Eukaryota; kingdom Metazoa; phylum Chordata; class Amphibia; order Anura; family Pipidae; genus Hymenochirus; species Hymenochirus boettgeri. The sequence goes on from JAACNH010006435.1 coordinate 8,628, forward strand.
TCCTACAAACAGGATAACATATGTCTTGCAGGATCCAGGAACAGGAGACGTACTCATCTCTCGCTCATTCTCTGTTCTTCGACAGCTCTGACACATACAGGGATCTCCTCGGGCTACGTCAAGGAACAGTGGAGGAGTGAGCAAGGTATAGTTTTCCCTGCTCCTGCAGTTTTATTGAGAACGGGAGGTAGACATAGCTAAAAGAAGCGCAACCCTTTTCCCATTGGAGATACCCTTTAAAGTGATATTAACTCTAAAAAATCGAATTTTTAAAAAATCCCACAAGATCATACTCTAAAACTTTTTTCGGATTTACATCGTAAGCTGTAGATCCTCTGATAACAATCAATTCTTGGGAAAACTTACCGCATTTACGAGGGAAAGACCTGTCAACTCCTGAAGCAGAAATTATAATATTAATATGGCCCATTTCTAACCTCTTCTGAGGATCTAATTGCAGATGCATATCTATGCTAAAAGATTCGGAGGCACTTGCCGCTGGGGATCTTTCGCATCGTGCCCCGAATCTTTTTAGTAACCCTTTAAAAGCGCGGTCCCAATCCCTGCACTTTCCCCCGAATCTCCGCGGTGCACGTATCCGTGACTTCACCGTGCCACTTTGCGAAGCTGTCTAGGACCGCGGTTTGCTCTGGTCCTGACCTATGGGAGTCACGACTTAGGAGGAGAAATGAGTCTGGGGAGCTCAATACCATTCCTGGCTGAGTCAGTCCTCTAGATAGCTAGATGGCAAGTCGACGGCTAATGGCAGAGTCAGAGACGGCTAGATGGCAAGTCAGACGCTATCTTGATCAGAGGTTTGCCAGACGCTAGATGGCATGAGTCAGACGGCTAGATGGCAGAGTCAGCGCTAGATTGGGCCAGAGGTCAGAACTGTCTTGGCAGAGTCAGACGCATAGATGGCAGAGTCAGAACGGCTAGTATGTCACGAGTTCAGACGGCTAGATGGCAGAGTCAGACGGCTAGATGGCAGAGTCAGACGGCTAGATGGAAAGTCCGGTTAGATGCAGGTCAGAACAGGCTCTTAGATGGCGATTCAGACGGCTCTGATGGCAGAGTCATACCGGCTTAGATGGCAGATTCAGACGGCTAGATGGCCAGAGTCAACGGCTAGAATGGGACAGAGTCAGGGACGTCTAGATGGCAGAAGTCAGACGGCTATTAGGCAGAAGTCAACGGCTATATGGCAAGTCATAGTCTAGAATGGCGAGCAGACGGCTAGATGGCAGAGTCAGAACTGCGCTAGATGGCAGAGTCAGACCGTGGCTTAGATGGCAGAATCAGACGGCTGGCTAGATGGCAGAGTCAGACTGCTGCTAGATGGCAGAGTCGAGACGGCTGGCTAATGGCTAGTCCAGACGGCTGGCTAGAATGCAGAGTCAGACGGCTGCTGAGATGGCAGAAGTCAGACGGCTGGCTAGATATGGCAGAGTCAGACGGTGGCTAGATTCAGAGACAGACGGCTGGCTAGATCATAGTCGCGGAGCCTGAGCAATCGAGGTGCAGACTATCCGCTATCGCTCGTCCATCCAGCTGTCTACATCTATCCAGTGACTCTGCCATCTAGCCATCAGCTGACTCTGCATCTAGCCATCCAGCTGGCTAGCATCTATCCGCTACTCTGCCATCTAGCCATCCAGCTGACTCTGTCATCTAGCCTGGATCGCATAGCTATCTGACTCTGCCATCTAGCCATCCAGCGACTCTGCCATCTAGCCATCCAGTGACTCTGCCATCTAGCCATCCATGCTGACTCTGCCATCTATGCCATCCAGCTGACTCTGCCATCTAGCCATCCACTGACTCTGGCCATCTGCACTAATGTCTCCCCGCGTCTGACTCTGCCATCTAGCCATCCAGCTGACTCTGCCATCTAGCATCCAGTCTGACTCTGCCCTCTACCGTCCATCTAAGCTCTGCTGAGTTATTTAGATGCAGAGTCGTTTAGGTAGATAGATGGCAGAAGTCGGTTGAGTAGATAGATGGCAGAGCGGTTAGGTATATAGATGGGCAGATCGTTAGGTAGATGATGGCAGAGTCGGTTAGGTAGAATAGATGACAGAGGTCGGTTTAGGTAGATAGATGACAGAGTCGGTTAGGTAGTATATACAGGTCGGTTAGTTAGATAGATGACAGAGTCGGATTAGTGTAGATAAGATGACAAGATTCGTCTTAGGTGAGATAGATGGCAGTGTCGGTAGGTAGATAGATGGCAAGTCGGTTCGGGTAGATATACAGAGAGAGAGAGAGGGACAGATAGAGATAGATAGCGGCAGAGGTCCCCATGTAAAGGTACAAGAATGTCTCCCTGCCAAAGGTGTGGGCAAGCGTCTGACTACAACTGAACACAGCAGTAAGTTTAAAATGACCAAATTGCTACCAGTATATAATGAAATTGACAGTTTACGTGTCTTTGTGTCATTAATTTGTGTCTCTCTGTCCAACTCTCTGATCTCTATCTCTGTCTGTCTATTTCACTGTCTTCTGTCTGTTTATCAACTATTTGGGCTGTGTGTCTATGTTTGTGGTTGTCTATCTGTCTTTGTCTTTTTTTGGCCATCTGTATTAAGTACATAGTGGGTGTGGCATAATTGGCGAGAAAGGGGCGTGCCTAAAAATCTTCCGCGCATGTAGTTGCCCAAGTGCCCCATATCTTCTTAGACCCTAGAACACCCCTGTCTATGCTACTTGCCGCACACTTTTTGCAACATTAAGAATCAATAGAAAAGTACAAAGGTGGAGGATTGGGTCAGATGTGTAGCAGATCAGGTCCACGTGAGGCTGTGCGAACACTTTAAAGTTCGAACACCTCAATTTGCAGTGAGCAAACGAGCGAGCGCTACACGCCCGAACTGCCATTTCCACCCAAGATTTGTTCTTGCATGTAGCGATTGGCCGTCAGGGTCGTTGCTTGCTCGAAAAAGAGCAAATTATGAGGCATGAGTAATTGAGGGTGGGGGAATAGGAGTACTCTTAACATATATAATTTAATGACAAACAAGCACAGATAACATGTGATATACTTGATTTGTCGGTTTCTCAGAAATATAAAGTTTCTTGTAAGTATATGTGACACTTTTAAGAAACCTTTAACCATGTGTTAGCATTTCCTGCCCTCAATCATTTTTCAGAACCACTGCATGGTACTTCTGCTTGTACATTTGTGGAATGTTCACGCTGGCTTTATAATCCAGAAATCCTCAAATATCCTGGGATTCTATGGCCTTTCGTCAACCGTGTAAAAAGGGATTATTAATAACATGAAACTATAGGGGGCAAGGTGAATGTGATGGAAAGTGTTCTCTCAGTGAACTATAATATCAGATTTGTGAAGAATGCATAGGTACAATGTGGGTGACTATACGTTTACATGTAAGAAAAGTTCCGCCCATAAGTCCCTTCAGACTAGCATCATAGCAGAAACAAACCATCCACTTTGAATGGGTCCTTCTCAAGGTGATCCTATTGTATATGATTTCTATTGCCATTTTATGGGCATTAAATCTCCAGCCAGAGCTTGGAGGGATGGTAAGCAGGAGTGGCCAAGTGGATGTGTTTAAAGCTCCTCATTTAAACTTCGTGTTATACAGTGGAGTGGACCAGGAGTCATAGCATATTTACAGAGTCAATTTGACTTTTTTTGACTATGTTTGTTTGGGTTGGTTTGTTTTTATTTACTGTATAAATAGTAAATCAAACTACTGTATTTTGGGTTTCACCTAGAGTGATGTCCAATGGAGAATTGCCCAAGCAGCAAAGTTTTTGGCTTTTAGATAAATGCCTTGCCACACCCCGGAGTTCTTCCTGCAGGTAGAACTTTGTTACTTAATGTTCAATGTATGGACTATTCCCTTGTCATATTTTGTGTCATATTCTTCTGGCATTTCTTTTTTTCTTTATCTTAATCAGAATTGTAGATTTGGAACAATCCAATAAACTATTGTTTAGAGTATATCTAATGGTTGTCGGTTTTCTCAAGCCACAAAGGACCTCTAATGTGACCCTCGAAATCTGGAACATGCCATGAAATATGGTCCTCCATTCCGGTTAGGGTCTTATGGATTAATACCCAAATAGGGGCTGTTCTGTGTTTTTGGTTTATACCATGATAGATAGTTTTTTCATTTAAATATAGCGCGTTTTCCTTGGCATTAGATCTTTATGGTGACGCTATGCTAGGGATGGTCAAGGAGTAAATTGCCCTTTACTGGAAACTAAATTCTGTCCAAACTACCCACTGTGGCCATTTTTTTCATCTGTCCCCTCTTTTTATCTGTCAATCAAGCACCTTATTACTGATTAACTGTTGGGCGGTGTGCACATTGCTGGGTTGTCCTGATAAGGGGCGTCTGTTTAGAGAGAGAGGGACTGCTTGGCAATTAGCAAAACAAAGTACTGAATTGAAGGCATGCAACAACATACTACTTCCTCCTCTCCCCCCTGTTCTCCTGCCACATTCCTGACAGAGCTTGTAACTGGTAATGTGGCATGCACAATACAGTACAGGCTCTGCCGGACCTGTTAAAAACCGACGAGGACGTGGAGACTGGGTTCTGTAATGTTCATTTCTGGCTACGATCCTTTCATTGAAGACAGGAGGTAAGACCATAACCTCTCGTTCTTCAATTACAACTCAAAAAACACACAAACTGACTTTTGGCAGAGGAGATACCCCGATTGTTTTTTCATACACAAGATCATAACAGGTCCCTATCCAGAACACCGATTACGTTTTCACTCTACTTTAAGCTCATTTGTTTTAACCCCTTCTTGAAAGTTAGTGTATTACAATAGACTAGGGCAAGGGTTCTAGGAACCTTCTCCATTCCACTTACCTTAGTTTTTTGCCTTTTCAGGTTTTTAACAGTACAGTAACTCTATATGTTTCGAGAGTGACTGTCCAATTTAGAGCTCTGTCCATTTTAAGAACTATATAATAAATGTTTATTGTATTTCTGTTCACCAATTCACATGACCAGCATTAAGGTTAATCACATAATGTGGATAAGCTGCAGTGTGTCAACAACCTCCCAAACTATCTGAGCTTCGTATGCCACCAGCTACGCGATACTCTTATAATCAGCACACAACATCTGTAGTGAATTGGTGTTATTTTTGGAGGACGGTAATCTAAGTTTTTTTTTTTTTTTTTTTTAGGTGGATTTTTAGTGCCACTGAGCAATGAAAAGGAGGTTTTAGATGATTTAGGAGACAGAACCTTATAATCCCTAGCACTTCATGTAACCACTGCATTTTATGAGTCCCAACAAACCACAACACAGCATGGTTGGCCTTCCCCACATTGTGAACCCCCAAACAACGAATTCGTGACTACACGGGACTTTTTGATTTGAATGCCAAAGTTTAGACGCATATGAAGAACGAGAGTGGCGAGTTTGAGCTAAGGAGGAGATAATGAAGCAGACAGTATGGGGAAGCTGAAGATGCTAGTGAATAACAGTAACAGACACTTTTCTTTCTTTCTTCATCAATCAACCCTGATGAAATTTACAACGGCTGGATGATAGAACAGAAAAGGGAATGCAACAGAGAAGTCACGAAACTTGTCCCAAAACCACACCCCGATCTCCGTCTCCAGCTTTTCTAATGCCAGACTTTTTACCAGATTCAAATGGCTGTATCCCTCAGATGATGCCCAGCTGATTCGCACTAATGATGAGCTTGACCATCAAGAGCAGCCCACAGAGGAAGATGGAACAAGATCAGATCGCCCATTTCAAAGGTTGGCCGTGAGATGGAAGTGTGGGTTAAAGATTAAAAGCGGATAACGCATCTACATCACCGGCAAAAGATTGAGAGACGATGGTTTTAACTAAAGAACAACATATGGACTTGATTTAGACTTTTCTCGGTGCTAATACAATTTCTAAATGTAGCCCTAAAGCCATTGCTGCGATACATACATGTGGTAACTTTCATAGCTTTTTGGGTAAATGTTTGGAAAGGTGATATATTTACTCCTTGTAAACCTGTTTTAACTTTTTAAATCTCTAAAAGGCATCAACATTTTCCCCGTTTATATTTAATTTATCACACCGCCCTTTCTATTTGCGTGCTTTCTAACATGTCCCTGTGGCAGTTACTTTGTTTCTTGGGCTAATGTTTTTTTATTTTCTTTTATTTGAATCTGTGGGTCCTCTCTAATGCTCACATGTTGTAGAACCTTGGTGACAATAGAGAAAATAATATGGACTGTTTTTAATCAGTGTTGCAGGTTTTTTTTTTTCATTGACAGAGCTTTTATATCTAGATGCACACACACCCATTCACTTCCTGGTTTCTTTCTCTATAAAACAATTTTAAACTAAGCACGCCACTGGGATCAATGTATTCATTTACATTTGTTCATCAATTTTTAAAGGAAACCTTTTTTTATTTGTTAATTTGGCTTGAATAGCCAAATTTCGCTTCATTCCGTTTCTGTTTTATTCTCTGCTTTTTGGGACTGTATCACCGCCACATTTTTGGCTAAGACTGAAATCGGTACGACTTGCACGGGGCACTAGGCGAAGTGTGCTATTACCTCTAATAAATCATCACGAAGTTGTTAGTGGTTATCTGCAATTTTTTGGACCTTTTTTTTTCCATGACTATAGTGGACTATAATGGTAACATCAACGTGGATTTTTTTTTTGAGGTTTAAAGGGCATGGAGGGATCAAAACAGTTTTGTTTCATGGTTAAGAACACACAATCCTGATACCCCCCAACCCCCCCCCACACGACACAGGTACAACCTATTTTACCATCATCAAAAAGTTTTGGTTTTGTTAACCACCCAACCTGACAACAAGTACAACACACCTCACTGACTACTTTATCTCTCTGTGGCCGCCATACTTAAGGAGGGTAATTATGAGTCAAAACAAAACTACTTTTGATCATTATCACGTTTCTTTTTTACATAAAACCCCCAACTACCCCGTTACAGTACACATACCTATTTACCTACCCCTCTATTACTGTGACAGCCTCTTAACTAGAGTAAAGATTTTTATGAAAAAACACTATTAACAAATTTTATCATAATTAAAATGTTTTTTTTTTTCACTTTCCAACTGACCCCGTACACACACCTACGACCCACACTTTCCATTCGTCCATGGCACCATAATTTAAAGGGTACTAAAGTCAAGCAAACTAATTTTGACCATCTCAAGTCTGTTTTTTTTAACTTTCACCCACAAGGTACACCAACACCAACTGAGCTCCATTCATCATTCATGTGGTATAAAAGCCATTTTAAAGGGTAAGTAAAAAAACAACAACATGTCCTCATCCATGCATCTTGAAGTTTTTAAAATTAATCTGGGCAGCACCAACCACTGCATTCCCTTCCAAAATGTGGCCCTTTCAAACAAATTCAAGTTTTATACTTAAACTTTCCCTTTCTGTTCAAAGGATAATTCTACTAGACTCCGCCTCGTTCCTCTTCCTCTATTCCTGTAAAGTACCCGGGTGAGGACCCTAAATGCTAAGTCCTCACCTCTGATCTTTACGAAGTCTTGCCTACTTGCTTGAATTCCTTGGGCGCAGTCACGAGTATATTACATTTTTTTTTTTGAGGTTGAATAAAGACTACGTCCCATCCAAGTCCAACCTATTCACCCTCCCCCCCCCCACCCCCAGACCTACAGTTGATCCAGAGAAGGTACAAAAAAAACCAGCTAAAAAAAAGGGGGGGGGGGGGGACTTTCCTTCCTGACTCCAATGACAATCTGAAGGTATCCCTGGATCAACCAATCTAATGTATTATACCAGTAATATTCTCAATATTTTTTAGTTTTAAAACTTATCCAAGCCTTTTGTACAAGCTTTTATGAACGTTTGCCAATTACCCCACATCTTGCTGGAAGACAATTCCACAGTTTCCAATTCACTTTCTCACGTAAGCAAACCTTTCCTAACCTGAAGATGAAATTTCTTTTCTTCTCTCCACTTAAAGTATGTCCCCGAGTTCCTCATGATATGTCTCTATAGCGACAATGCACCAGAGTTTTCATTAATATATTTGTCTAAGGTTATATCCCCACGCAAATGTCGCTTCTTCACAATGAAACACCCTTAACTTTGTCTAATCTGCCTGCATATTCAAGCCCCCCATTCCCCTTATTAATTAGTTGTCCCTTCTCTGAACCTTCTTTCATCCATTCGTCGAAGATGTACCTTTTGTATTGGCATTCCAAATGCATTGCTATCCAATGATGGCTTACCAGTTGCCTTGTAAAAGAGGGTGAATAATATCGTTTCTCTTGGAATCTATCCTCTCTTTAATACAAGGCAATATCTTGCAGCTCTAGCCGTTGCTACCTGGCATTGTTTTGCTACAGCTAAGTACTGTTATCTAACCAACCCCCCAATCTTTTTTCCATTTACAGATGCACTTAACACAGAGTTATGTGATGGTGTAGGTGGCACAGGGTTATTTAATCCCACTGCCATGCACCTTACATTTATCAACATTGAATCTCAATCTTGCCATTCTGTGCCCATTTTGATAACTTCTCAGGGCCTGCTTTGCGCACTTGCCCATCATTGAAGTTTCCTCAGCTCGTGCATAGTTTAGTGCAAACACTGAGGCCTTTTTTTGTGCCCTCTCATGCCCGCCTTCTAAGTCCCTTTAATAAAATCAATTAAAAAGAAAAAGACGTATTGG
>JAACNH010006436.1:0-17318 GCA_019447015.1 Hymenochirus boettgeri
GGTGAAATAGATGAAAACATGATAGAGATGATAGATAGAAATGATAGAGATGATAGACATGATAGATAGAGATGATAGAGGTGATATTTAGAGATGATAGATAGACATGATACTGGTGATAGAGAAGATAGACATGATAGATAGAAATGATAGATATGATGAGGTGATAGAGATGATAGAAATGATAGATGAGAAGATTAGAACATGATAGATATGATATGAGATGATAGACATGATAGATAGAGATGAGACATGATAGATTGAGATGATAGACATGATAGATAGACGATGATAGAGGTGAGATAGATTAATAGAAATGATAGTGAGATGAAGACATGATAGATAGAGGGATAGACATGATAGATTGATGATAGTGATAGATATGAGATGATAGACTGATAGATAGTAGAGACATGATAGAGAGGATAGAGGTGATAGAGATGATAGACATGATAGAGATGATAGATAGAAATGATAGAGGTGATATACATGATAGATAGAGGTGATAGAAATTATAGAGGTGATAGAAATGACAGAGATGATAGACATGATAGATAGAGATAATAGAGGTGATAGAAATGATAGAGATGATAGACATGATAAAGAGATCTCTAGTATAATGTTTTTCACCGCACTCTCTTCTTACTATAGGTGCTGCTCCTCTTTACTGCTTACCACCCGCAGTTCTTTATCTTACAAATTGTACTTGGTTGAAGAACGCACACATTGAATCTTGCTTTTTAATATTTATTCAGTGACATGCTTGCACAACGTTTCGGGGAGTGTCCCCTTCCTCAGGATGCACCTGAGGAAGGGGACACTCCTGAAACGTTGTGCAAGCATGTCACTGAATAAATATTAAAAAGCAAGAAGTTCAATAGTGTGCGTTCTTCAACCAAGTACAATTGTTATGATAAAGATGATAACCATGAGAGAGGTGATTAGATGATAACCGTTATAGATAGAGATAATAGACATGATAGAGGTGATAGAGATGATAACCATAATAGAGATGATAGACATGATAGAGATGATAACCATGAGAGAGGTGATAGAGATGATAACCGTTATAGATATAGATAATAGACATGATAGAGGGGATAGAGATGATAACCATGATAGAGATGATAGATAACATGATACTGGTGATAGAGATGATAGAGATGATACTGGTGATAGAGATGATAGACATGATAGAGATGATAGACATGATAGATTGAGATGATAGACTGATAGATACAGATGATAGACATGATAGATACAGATGATAGAGGTGATAGAGAGGATAGACATGATAGATTAAGATGATATACATGATAGATAGAGGTGATAGACATGATAGAGGTGAAAGAGATGATAACCATGATAGAGATAATAGATAGAAATGATAGAGATGATAGACATAATAGATAGAGATGTAGAGTGATAGAGATGAAAACCATGATAGAGATGATAGATAGACATGATACTGTGATAGAGATGATAGATAGAGAGGATAGACATGATAGATGATAGAGATGATAGAGGTGATAGAGTGATAGACATGATAGATTGAGATGATAGACATGATAGAGGTGAAAGAGATGATAACCATGATAGAGATGATAGATAGAAAATAGATAGATGATAGACATAATAGATAGAGATGATAGAGGTGATAGAGACCATGAAGAGAATAGATAGACATGATAGAGATGATGACATGATAATAGAGATGATAGAGGTGATAGAGATGAAGACATGATAGATTGAGATGATAGACATGATAGATAGAGATGATAGACATGATAGATAGAGATGATAGAGTGGTATAGAGATTATAGACATGATAGATTGAGATGAAAACATGATAGAAGAAATGATAGACATGATAGATTGAGATGATGATAGACATGATAGATAGAGATGATAGACATAATAGATAGAGAGTGATAGAGATGATGACATGATAGAGGTGAAAGAGATGATAACCATGATAGAGATGATAGATATAAATGATAGAGATGATAGAGGTGATAGAGATGATAGGGGTGATAGAAATGATAGAGATGATGATAGACATGATAGATAGAGGTGAGAGAGATGATAGAGGTGATAGAAATAATAGAGATGATTGACGTGATAGATAGAGATGATAGAGGTGATAGAGGTGATAGAGATGATAGAAATGAAAGACATGATAGAGGTGATAGAGATGATAACCATGAGAGAGGTGAGAGAGATGATAACCATGATGAAATAATAACGTGAGAGAGGTGATAGAGATGTAAACCATTATGATAGAGATAATAGATATGATAGAGATGATAACCATGATAGAGATGATAGCCATGAGAGAGTGATAGAGGTGATAGAGATGATAACCATTATAGATAGAGATAATAGATATGATAGAGGTGATAGAGATGATAACCATGATAGAGATGATAACCATGATATAGATGAAAGACATTATAGATAGAGATGATAGAGGTGATAGAGATGTTGGAGGTGATAGAAAATATAGAGATGATAGATAGAAATGATAGAGATGACAGACATGATAGAGGTGATAGAGATGAAACCATGAAAGAGATGATAGCCATGAGGAGAGGTGATAAAGATGATAACCATTATAGATAGAGATAATAGATATGATAGAGATGAAACCATGGAGAGGTGATAGAGATGATAATCATTATAGAGATAATAGATATGATAGAGATGATAGCCAGTGTGGCCAGGATTTATTATTTTATTGTGTGAGCTAATACACCAATAAACCTGACTGAGTCAGTTTGAAAATCAAACAAAGACTGTTGCCTGTTTGTGTGTTAAATTGTGCCCAAATGCTCTCTTTCCTGGGAGACAACGGTCCTTGCTACCTGAAATGTTACACATGATAGAGAGATAGACATGATAGAGATGATAACCTTGAGAGAGGTGATAGAGATGATAACCGTATAGATAGAGATAATAGACATGATAGAAGTGACAGAGATGATAACCATGATAGAGATGATAGACATGATAGACATGATAACCATGATAGAGATGATAACCATGATAGAGATGATAGAGATGATAGAGGTGATAGAGATATTAACCATGATAGAGGTGATAGAGATGATAACCATGATAAGATGATAACCATGATAGATATGATAGAGATGTTAACCATGAGAGAGGTGATAGAGATGATAACCGTTATAGATAGAGATAATAGACATGATGGAAGTGATAGAGATGATAACCTTGATAGAGATGATAGACATGATAGAGATGATAACCATGATAGAGGTGATAGACATGATAGACATGATAACCATGATAGAGATGATAACCATGATAGAGATGATAGAGATGATAGAGGAGATAGAGATGATAATCATGAGAGAGGTGATAGAGATGATAACTGTTATAGATAGAGATAATAGACATGATGGAAGTGATAGAGATAATAACCTTGATAGAGATGATAGACATGATAGAGATGAAACCATGAGAGAGTGATGATAGAGATGATAACCATGAGAGAGATGATAACTATGATAGAGATGATAGACATGATAGAGGTGAAGAGATGATAATCATGAGAGAGGTGATAGAGATGATAACTGTTATAGATAGAGATAATATACATGATAGAACTGATAGAGATGATAACCATGATAGAGATGATAGACATGATAGAGATGATAACCATGATAGAGATGATAACCATGATAGAGATGATAGATATGATAGAGGTGATAGAGATGTTAACCATGAGAGAGGTGATAGAGATGATAACCGTTATAGATAGAAATAATAGACATGATAGAAGTGATGATAACCATGATAGAGATGATAGACATGATAGAGATGATAACCATGAGAGAGGTGATAGAGATTATAGAATAAGGATCAATGGAACCACATGTGGATTATTTGAATAATGCAAACAAGTGGGAAAGTAAATAAACAATTCTGGGAGCTGATATATTTTCCTATTAAAGGGCATGTGCACCTTAAATATTAACTTTTAATGTATTAAAACTGTTCGTTTCGTAGACTTTGGGCAGCCATTGCAGGAGAACCATTTGGAGCAGGGATGTAGGTAAGGATTATTTTACTACACAGTGGGGCCAGTAGTGGGTTAAATATTTGTTTGGGGAGACATGCCCTTTAATGATATATACAGCACATGTTCAGTGGACGGGACACATATGCAAATGATTACGCAAATGAAGCATTAAAGGACTGACCAGAAATTACTGGAATCTGTTTAAGTTTAGCACAAATACATACTCCCTAGAAAAATGGGAGTATATTTTCATTTCAATGACCATCAGTGATTTCTGTGTATAAATAAATGGTTCCAAAGGAATTACTTCCTGTTTGCAGAACTCCTAATAGTGCCTATTATGGTCACAGTCCCTGGGTTGATTCAGTTGCTCAGTAGAGATCTGAGCATGTTTCACTCAGCCAATCAGTAGAAATCACTGTTAGTAACATTCCAGGAAGTGCATTCTTGGAAGAAGGAAGGCCATTACAGAATCTGAAATGGCATCTTAATTTATGAGAATTTAGCAAATGTTGATCAGTTTCATTGGAGTGTAAAGATCATCTATTACTAGTCTTCTCAATTCCCGACAAGATTATGGCTTGCTAAACACTTACCAGATTATTTCTGGCTCACAGGGAGGTGTTACCAGAAGCAGAGGAGTTTGGGAAAATGGGAGGAGCAACACCAACAATAATGTTAATTTTTAGGCAACTGATTGGGCCTCATTACAAAGGGAATCATTAAAGAATAATTCAGCTCAAACTGTATTGAATTACAGCAAATAAAGAAACAATAAATGTTTTTTATGCATAATAGAGGCTATGTACCCAGGGGCATAACTACCAGGTCAATTCAGTCATTCACTTGGGTCAAAACTGCAAGCTGACAAAGGGATTTTGTAAAAATGTAATAAGGGTCATCTGTGTAAGAAACCTAATCTCAACTCCACCCACAGAGTGATAAATCATTTCTAGCCTACAATAATCACTAAGGAAGAAATGACCTTTTCTACTGTCAAATACTTACCATAAAGTATCTCTTACAAGAATGCTTCCTGTGAATTCATTTTTATGACAGCATTCTAACACATGGTACAGATTAAATATAAACCCCGCACATACTGCCTAAACAGATGATATATGAATGCTGGGAACATTGGAATAGGCAAACGGTCTCTTACTGTACCAGCTCAGGCTGACAGCTGCGCCATCACATGTCAATGTAATTATGCCTAGAGCTTACTATTTCCCCAAATCCAATGGCATTTGATGGGTATCTAACTTAAAGGAATGGTTTTAAGCCCTATGCCTCTAAAGGCACGCATACAATTCTAAAGTTACCAATCCACTATGGCCATGAGTCAGACTCATGGCCAATGTCTTACAGACCTAACTGGAGCCTCCTCATCTGCCGTTGTGTTAGCTCGTAACAAGTTTGCAAAGCTAGCAAAGGAAGCAGCAACTTTAGTGGAGGAACATCTGTGAAAAGGGGGTGTTTGTGTGAAAAAGTTGCAGTTCCAAAAAATTTTGCTTTTCAGTTTATTGAAGAACGGGAGGTAAAGGAGCTGCGTCTTACCTCCTGTTCTCAATAAAACCTGCAGGAGCTGGGAATGAAGGGAAGGAACTTACCGATCACTCACACCTCCGCGCGAAGTCTGACAGGTCCCGACGGATGAACATAGATTATAGAGTCCGTCAGGACCTGTCAGAATTAGACTTAGAGGGGAAGACTGCCCTTTAAATCAGAGGTAGAGCATGGACTTGCCTTTGCCTGCACCAGTGAACCATCCTGCAATATTTTAAAATCCAAAGAAAGAGACACCTGTGTACGGGAGCATTCTCATGCAGCCGGTGCTCCAAAATCCTTCAGGGATACTGCCTCCCAACGGTGCATACAGAAAGAAAGTAGTGGAACCAATTGGGCCCAATAAGGCCGGCAACCAAGCTCAAATGCGGTAAAATATCAATCCTTTATTGGAGAAAACTAAAAGCATATCACGGCCATAGCCGCATGGAGACATACACTGTTGGATGGACACACAAACACGGCTCTACGCGTTTCACGGACCTCGTCCACTTCCTCAGGGGCTCCTGTAATTTTCTTCCCCCTAACCTGACATTACTAAAATAACGCGCATGTCACCCTTATCTAGAGCAATTAATTACTGCACTTTAACGAGATTCCAACAAAGTAATTAGCCATCAATGAATTTGCATTCTCTCTGCATCGAGTAAATAGCTGAATAATTAAATAACATTAACTAGAATGCAGAGTCAGCATGTGAACTCTAATGCTCACATTACATTAAATAACAGTTAAAAAAAGATTGACCGATTGCAGCATTCTTCCCAGTCTCTAGTTGCACCATCGCCATCTGCTGGAGCAGTTTATGAACTGTTTAAATTCTGTCATTATAAAGGCTACATGCATCCCATTTTTCACTCACACCTTATGTCTTTTTCCAACTTTAAAATTTCCATTTCCCTTGTTCATTTTTTTCTGTCATATGTAATTAGTAGATTTTATCCCATTTTCCAATCTAACTTCACCATATAGAAGTCTCCTCCCACTGGATTCAGGTGACATCTCATTCAGTCAATGTATCAATGCTTAAAGGGGAAGTTCAGTGTGAATACATATGGAGCGGGGCCTTTCCCTTGAGCACCCAGGGGACGGCCATCTCCAATACAAGGGAGGGAGAACTGGGGGCTAGGAAGATAGACAGGTGGTAGTGGTAGGGGATTCTATTATTAGAAGGGTAGATAGGGTAATCTGTCGCCAGGACCCTGCATGCCGAACAGTGTGTTGTTCTGCCTGGTGCTAGGGTTCGACATGTGGTGGATCGTGTAGACAGATTATTGGGTGGGGCTGGGAGTGACCCGGGGTCTTGGTTCACATTGGTGCCAATGACAAAGTTAGAGGTGGAGGTGAGGTCCTTAAAATGATTTCCGAGAATTAGGGGCCAAGTTAAAAGCAAGGACCTCCAGGGTAGTGATTTCAGAAATACTACCGCAGCCACGTGCTACGCTAGGGAGGCAACGGGAGCTCAGGAGTATAAATGCGTGGCTAAGAGAGTGGTGTAAGGAGATGGGGTTTGGGTTTTTAGAGAACTGGGCTGACTTTTCTGTTGGTTACAGGCTCTTTAGAGTGACGGATTGCACCTCAATGGTGATGGTGCAACTGTTTTGGGGGAGAAGATGGCTAGGGGGTTGGAGGAGAGATTTTAAACTAGGTATGGGGGGAGGAACGTTAACTACACGGGGTAGATAGAGAAGTTAGGGATCTGGGGGCTAGTAACAAACGGAGGGAGGAGAAGGAGGAGGGGGAGCATAGAGGATAAGGAGGCATGTACGACCATGTAGGAAGTAAATCAATTGATAATCTAAAATGTATGTTTACAAATGCAAGGAGTCTGGTGGAAAACCGCGAGACTGAGAAATAATATAGCGTTAAAGGAAAGGTATGATGTAATTGGTATAGCAGAATCATGGTTAATGATTCACACGACTTTAGACATATCGAAGACAGACGAGTAATAGAAATAAAGAAAGGAGGAGGAGTAGTATGTATGTTAACAGGAATTGAAGCCAAATTAAAAGATGGAATAGATGGGGAGCAAACGATGCGGCAGAAAACATTATGGGTGGAACATGTGTACAGGAAGCAAGAAGGTAGGTAAATTAATTGTTGGAGTGTGTATAACGCGCCAAATGCCGGGGAAGAGGTGGAAATGAATCTCCATATGCAGTTGGCGAAGGCTGCTGGTATGGGGCATGTTCTGGTATGGGGGATTTTAACTACCCTGAAAAAGATTGGAGTAATGGAACTGCCAGCACCTCAAAGGTATAAAGTTCTTAAATTTCCTATATGGCATTTTCTTTCACAGATGGTAGAAGTTTCCTACTAGAAAGAATGCGTTGTTGGATCTGGTGATATCTAATAACCCAGAGCTCATTTTGGAGATGAAGGTAATGGAAGCTTAGGGAATAGTGACCATGATATAGTGTCATTTAATATAGGTTGCAGAAAACTAAAGTCACTGGCTTAACAAAAACTTTTAACTTTAGGAAAGCTAATTTTATGCTTTTAAAGGAATCGCTCCTGCTCATAGACTGGGGGGAACTGTTTCTAGGTAAAGATACTGAGCAGATGTGGACCACTTTTAAAGGGATATTAAACATAAACATTTCCAAATCGGTACCTTTAGGAAACAAGTGTAAAAAAATTAGGTCCACTCCTGCATGGCTTAATGCTCAGATAAAAAGGGAAATGGAAAAAAAGAAAAGGGCTTTTAAAATTTTGAAAGCAGAAGGCACAGAACAGGCTTACAGGGACTTCAAAAGTTGTAATAAAGGTGCAAGAAGCAATTAAACTAGCTAAAATAGAAAATGAAATACGGATTGCCGAACAAAGCAAGTCCACACCAAGATGTTTTAAAGTATAAATGGTAAAAAATGAGGACTGAGAATGTGGGACCATTAAATAATGGAGCTGAGGTGGTTGTAGAGGATGCCGAAAAGGCTAATCTGCTAAACCGTTTTTTTACATAGGTTTTTACTGTTGAGAATCCTTACAGTAGGGATTGTAACAATGTGCAGGAGGAAATGAAGAGTTTTCACATTGGATAACAGAGGATATGTACGGAATCAATTAGACAAAGTTAATATCAATAAAGCGCCAGGACCAGATGGATTGCATCCTAGGATTTTAAAGGAGCTTAGTTCAGTTCTAGCAAGACCACTGTGTCTCATCTCTTTCATTCGCTTTTGTCTGGGGATGTGCCGCTGGATTGGAAAAAGCCAATGTAATACCAATATTCAAAAAGGTAGTCCTTCACAGCTGGTAACTTAGACCTGTAAGCCTAACATCAGGGTAGGAAGGTGATGGAAATTTGTTAAGGGATCATATCCTTGACTTTGTCTCCAGAGATCATCTTATTAGTAGTAGTCAGCATGGATTTATGAGAAATAGATCATGCCAGACAAATTTAATTGGTTTTATGAAGAAGTGAGTAAGAAGTTAGATTCAGGCACAGCTGTGGATGTGGTATATTTGGATTTTGCAAAAGCCTTTGATACTGTGCCACATAGGTGACTATGTATAAACTGAGGACTGTTGGCCTTGAAGAAAACATTTGTTCATGGATAGAAACTGGTATTGGACCGCAAACAGAGAGTGGTGGTTAATGGAGCTACATCTATGTGGGCTAAAGTTCTAAGCGGAGTTCCTCAGGGTTCTGTACTGGGGCCGCTTCTGTTTAATCTGTTATAAATGACTTAGAAGGGGGCATTGAGAGCAAGGTCTCTGTGTTTGCTGATGACACTAAATTATGCCGAGCTTTGGAAACTTCCAATGATGTGCAAGTTGCTGCAGCAGACCTAGATAGATATCAAAACGGGCAGCAGAATGGCAGATGAGATTCAAGTTGATAAATGTAAGGTGATGCATTTGGGATTTAATATCCCTGTGCCACCTACACCATAAATAACTGTGTTAAGTGCATCTGAAATGGAAAAAGATTTGGGGGTTCTGGTAGATAACAGACTTAGCTGTAGCAAACAATGCCAGGTAGCAACAGCTAGAGCTAGCAAGATATGTCTTGTATAAAGAGGGAATGGAATCAAGAGAGAAAAATATTATTCTCCCTCTTTACAAGGCACTGGTAAGGCCACATTTGGAATATGCGGTGCAGTTTGGAATCCCATATACAAAAGGGACATCTTGGAAATTGAGGAGTCCAGAGAAGGGCAACTAAATAATAAGGGGAATGGAGGGGCTTGAATATGCAGGCAGATTAGACAAGTTAGGGCTGTTTACAGGAGAAGCGGCGGTTGCGTGGGGACATGATAACCTATACAATAATATTAATGGCCCATACAGTGAACTCTCTGGTGCATTGTTCACTAATAGGTCATATCAGAGGACTCGTGGACATCCTTAAGGTTGGAAGAAAAGAAGTTTCATCTCAAGTTAGGAGAGGTTTCTTTACAGTGAGAACGGGTGAAACTGTGGAACTGTCTTCCAGCAGAGGTGGTAATGGCAAGTTCATTGAATAACTTTAAAAAAGGCCTGGATAAGTTTCTAAAACTAAAAAATATTGAGAATTACTGGTATTAATGCATATAGATCTGGTTGATCCAGGGAACTTTCCGATTGCCGTTTGGAGTCAGAAAGATTTTTTCCCCCTTTTTTTAGCTGGGGTTTTTTGCCTTCCTCTGGATCAACTGTTAGGTAGGGTTAAAAAAAAAAAAAAAAAAAAAAAAAAAAGGGAATAGGTTGGACTTGATGGACGAATGTTTTATTCAACCTATTACTATGTTACTATGTTACTATGTTACTATGCTTTTCAGAAAAAGAGCAATATTTTTTCATCCTAATGACCTTATCCTGCCCATTCAAGCTTATGTCTGTGTATAAATAAATGCAACTGAAATACTGAGGACCCCTAGTAGAGACCGTATGGTCTTGCCCTTGACCCAGTCCCGGGTTGATCAGTTGCTCAGTAGAGATCTGAGCATCTTTGACCCATCCAACAGCCAATTATTAGAAATTACTGTTAGGAACATTCCAGGATGTGGTGCATTCTGGGAAGTAGAAGGACCGTTACAGAACCTGAAATATCAGTCTCTTAATGTTAACAGCAGGGAACAGCAAAGGGTTGAAATCAACTGACTTTTCAAAATGGGAGAGGATATGTAGAATAACTAAGAAGGCACATAACACAACTAACAATTTAACATTATAAATCATTTCCGTTGAACCTTTAATTAAAAAAAAAACTTGGTGTGGGTGTATCTGATATGAAGGTGTGCCCCTAATATAACAAATGATATGGCAATTCAGATGTCACCTTCCTCTTTAAGACATAAATAAATATAAAATCTATTGAAGAAGAAAAGACTGTTTGGCATTCATTAGAAGCATGATGCAGGCGCATTAGTTTCACTGTAGCCATACATATATAAATATACATCTCCTTTCTTGATAGGGTTACTTAAATGGAAAGTCCAACCCTGAATGAAAAACGTATATAGGTATAGGAGAGGTCTGGGTAAGGGAACTGTGTAAAGTGTAAAGGGTCCCATACACGCACTAATCTCTATCACATGATATAATGCATTTTACTTATCAGACACACTAGACACACATGTATATCATACATGGATAATAACATTGAGATTGTTGCGTGTAGGGTCCATAAAGGTTTGAATGCAATTGTAGGAAATGCAGATAACAACCAGGGAATCCATTTTGTTCATATCTGTTATTAATGGGCATTAGTGGGGATTTTGTATGTTTGTTGGATGACTGAAAAGTATTTCTAAATCTTTTGTATTAGGATAATGGAATCTTCCTTATTTTACAATGCAAACAAGTAGCTATGAGGTGTATAGGCTGGGCTGGACTGATCCCTTTTCTCAGCTAGACAGCTAGTTTGTGTGCCCCTCATCAGGACAGTTCTGGCTCAGCCAGGGATAACAGATGGAACTGGAAGGTGTTTGCAGGTTGCAGCCAGGAGAAGACTGTTCCGAATCAGGGGTGTTGTTACAGGGGTACTAAGCTCTGCTTATTGCAGGGAATCTTCAATGTCCATTACACTAGGACGGCCCTCTAACAGGTCTACTGCAATATAACCAAAATAGTTATAGTGGTGTTATTGCATTAAAGCATCAAAACAGGATCAACATAATTTCTTCGTCACATACATTTTCTAATCTTGCTGCATGCAACAAAACATATCTTGCAAATTAAAGAAAGTTCCATATGTAGCCCTGCACATGTTTTCATATACTGCTCTCTACTGGCTATTTAAGGGAAATGACAGAAAATATCAGCAGATAAAAACTAAAAATAAAAAGTTTTAACTTCAAATTTGGCTGCATTTGGAAGGCGTGGTTGCAGAAAGCCCTATTGATATGTCTGTGTGCTGTGAGTTTTAAACTCAGTTACATTTCTATTGTGATGCAAAAGGCATGTAACTCAGACTTCTGAGTATATACGTGTTTTATTTATTGGGGTTTATTTTGTCCATTTAGGACTTAAATTAAAAATCGGGAATGGCATTTGTGTGTGCAATGTGCAATGTGCAGTGTAAGTACCTTCTGAACAGGTGCATTTAATTAGGAAAGTGGTCATCAAGCTTTATTAGTGCTCAGAACCAAGTGCTTGTAATCAAGAAAGTGGTAATAAGGTATGATTACAGCTCTGATCCAAGAGCATTGAATCAGGAAAGTGGTAATAAGGTATGATTACATCTCTGATCCAAGCATTGAATCAAGAAAGTGGTAATAAGGTATGATTACATCTCTGATCCAAGAGCATTGAATCAAGAAAGTGGTAATAAGGTATGATTACATCTCTGATCCAAGAGCATTGAATCAAGAAAGTGGTAATAAGGTATGATTACATCTCTGATCCAAGAGCATTGAATCAAGAAAGTGGTAATAAGGTATGATACATCTCTGATCCAAGAGCATTGAATCAAGAAAGTGGTAATAAGGTATGATTACATCTCTGATCCAAGGCATTGAATCAAGAAAGTGGTAAAAAGGTATGATACATCTCTGTCCAAGAGCATTGAATCAAGAAAGTGGTAAATAGGTATGATTACATCTCTGATCCAAGGCTTGAATCAAGAAAGTGGTAATAAGGTATGATTACATCTCGATCAAGTGATGAATCAAGAAAGTGGTAATAAGGTTGTTACATCTCGATCCAAGATGAATCAGAAAGTGGTAATAAGGTATGATCAATCTTGGCAAGTGCATTGATCAAGAATGTGGTAATAAGGTATGATTAAATCTCTGACCAAGTGCATTGAATCAGGAAAGTGGTAATAAGGTATGATTATCTCTGATCCAAGTGCATTGAATCAAGAAGTGGTAATAAGGTATGATTACATCTCTGATCCAAGAGCATTGAATCAAGAAAGTGGTAATAAGGTATGATCACATCTCTGATCCAAGAGCATTGAATCAAGAAAGTGGTAATAAGGTATGATTACATCTCTGATCCAAGAGCATTGAATCAAGAAAGTGGTAAAAGGTATGATCACATCTCTGATCCAAGAGCATTGAATCAAGAAGTGGTAATAAGGTATGATTACATCTCTGATCCAAGTGCATTGAATCAAGAAGTGGTAATAAGGTATGATTACATCTCTGATCCAAGAGCATTGAATCAAGAAATGGTGGTAATAAGGTATGATCACATCTCTGATTCAAGAGCATTGAATCAAGAAAGTGGTAATAAGGTATGATTACATCTCTGATCCAGGCATTGATCAAGAAAGTGGTAATAAGGTATGATTACATCTCTGATTCAAGAGCATTTGAATCAAGAAAGTGGTAATAAGGTATGATCACATCTCTGATCCAAGAGCATTGAATCAGAAGATAGTGGTATAAGGTATGATCACATCTCTGATCAAGAGCATTGAATCAAGAAAGTGGTAATAAAGTATGATTACATCTCTGATCCAAGAGCATTGAATCAGGAAAGTGGTAATAAGGTATGATTACATCTCTGATCCAGAGCATTGAATCAAGAAAGTGGTAATAAAGGTATGATTACATCTCTGATCCAAGAGCATTGAATCAAGAAATTGGTAATAAGGTATGATTACATCTCTGATCCAAGAGCATTGAATCAAGAAAGTGGTATAAGGTTGATTACATCTCTGATCCAGAGCATTGAATCAAGAAAGTGGAATAAGGTATGATTACATCTCTGATCCAGGAGCATTGAATCAAGAAGTGGTAATAAGGTATGATTACATCTCTGACCAGAGCATTGAATCAAGAAAGTGGTAATAAGGTATGATTACATCTCTGATCCAAGAGCATTGAATCAAGAAATGGTAATAAGTGTATGATTACATCCTGATCCAAGGCATTGAATCAAGAAAGTGGTAATAAGGTATGATCACATCTCTGATCCAAGAGCATTGAATCAAGAAATGTAGGTAATAAGGTATGATTACATCTCTGATCCAAGAGCATTGAATCAAGAAAGTGGTAATAGGTATGATCACATCTCTGATCCAAGAGAATGAATCAAGAAAGTGGTAATAAGGTATGATTACATCTCTGATCCAAGAGCATTGAATCAGAAAGTGTAATAAGGATGATCACATCTCTGATCCAGTGCATTGAATCAGAGAAAGTGGGTAATAGGTATGATACATCTCTGATCCAAGAGCATTGAATCAAGAAAGTGGTAATAAGGTATGATTACATCTCTGATCCAAGTGCATTGAATCAGGAAAGTGGTAATAAGGTAGATTACATCTCTGATCCAAGTGCATTGAATCAAGAAAGTGGTAATAAGGTAGATTATATCTGATCCAAGTGCATTGAATCAGAAAGAAAGTGGTAATAAGTGATTACATCTCTGATCCAAGTGCATTGAATCAGAAAGTGGTAATAAGGTATGATTACATATCTGATCCAAGTGCATTGAATCAGAACGTGGTAATAAGGTATGATTACATCTCTGATCCAAGTGCATTGAATCAAGAAAGTGGTAATAAGGTATGATTACATATCTGATCCAAGTGCATTGAATCAAGAAGTGGTATAAGGTATGATTACATCTCTGATCCAAGTGCATTGAATTAAAGAAAGTGGTATCAGTCTTGAATATGCCTTTGGGTTATATAATCAAAAGTAAATAATCAGGCTTGATTACATCTCTAATTCCAGGTGCAACAAATCAAGAAAGTGGTTATTGTGCTTGGTTACACCTCAGATCAGGTGCATTTATAAGAGAGTAGAGTGTGGGCTGTTCAAAGTAAATGGGCAAAAAATGAAATTCCACAGATAACTCGGCAATGCTTTCATGCATCAATCATTGTAAGAGGAAATACAGTCCGAAAATGGGGACGATAAAAGAATGGTAATTATTTAAGGTTTTACATTTCTGTTGGACTGTGTGTATCATTTGCAGATAGGGTAACCATGCAGCTCTTAACCATCAAAAAAATGAATACGTTTCAGCTCTTCGGGGCAGGGCCTGATGTGAATTAAGTAAATAATTGTAAAGCGCTGTGGAATATAGCTGTATATAAGAAATAAATACATACATACTTCACTGTGTTCCATACAACTCTTCAATGTGTTATCTCTATAGGCCCACCCTTGTGATGAATTTGAGTGCATTTTGTAAAGAGATATAGTATAGTTTTGTCTTTCATATTTGTATGAAATTGGTATTTTAATACATGGGTGACTGAGAAAGGAAAGATAAATAAATATATAATAATATTTGATGTAGAGTTTCCCCCAGAGGATCAGATACTGTAGTACGGTGGGAAGGGAATTAGAGGAATTTCTGCGTCGCCTGAAAACTACAACCAACAGAAACACAATATCAGATTTTAATTATCTAAACATTCTAAAGTTCTGAATTTGCCTTTAGTACTGCAATAAAACAGCTGGATTGTAACGATAACGACTCCCCTTTATGTTTACTATGACAAAAAGACGTGATCATGTATAAAAAAACGTTCCAGCTGCACACACAATGATCAGTGTAATAAATAAAGATGTTGGATAGAACATAGAGAAAACAAATCGGTGCCCTCCCCTCTCCCTGTACAGCCTACTGAGTCTAATGTGTGTGATTGGAGGCTGCTTTGTGGTTGTGAAACTAGTCTGGAAGCCTTGGGATGCACGAGATCATGAATTGATTGGACAGTACTGAAGTTACCAGAGTTCCAGGAAAAGTCCCATCGTGTTCCAGATCAGGAAATCGTCCTTATAGCCCACACAATCAGGGAGAACAGAATCCAATGAGGGCCGAAATTCCTGATTCACTCTGCGTTGCTGCGCACTGTGCTGCTTCTAAACTCCCAGTTCAGTATTCCAAGGAAATGGTAAGACAATCCATATGTTGGATAGAGATGTCATCTTCTATGTCTTGCCCTGGAGTAACAAAATCCTAACGGCTGATTGGGGTAGATTATAATATGAATATATTAATGTTTTTCTCTTGTACAGTTAATATTTAACAAATGATATAAAATGCACTTATCCCATGTGTCTGATGCAATGTGAGAATTCCTAAAAATCTAAAAAAAAAAATGGTAAAAAAAACTATCAGGGAGATTCATTAAAGTTCTTATCGTTAAAAATGATGTAATTTTGCCCCCAACCAATCGGATATTATTAACATTTGAAAGCTAACATCTGATTGGTTGGGGCAAAATTAACACCATTTTTAACGATAAGAACTTTAACTTTAATTGAATAACTCTGTTAATGCTTTCCTTCTAGAAGTTTGAAATGAATGCCTGGGAATTCTGGGTGCATTACCTAACCCTATTAGTCTAATCCCTAATAATAGCCACCTAGCGAAGCTTCCAAGGAGGTCAACCCAATTACTGTATGATAAACAGAAAATGAAGCTTGTGAAATTTAAGGTAGCGATTGAAGGTGTTGGAGGGCTGCGCTTTCTTCGTAACTATAACATTAATAGATTGTATTAGGGGGGGCAATAAAAAACGGGATACTGTGAGTGTAAAACCCATGGTACCTATGTCTAAACGGGCTACAATGGTTTTACATCTACTTTATCGGGCCAGCGTGATTCAAACATCGTAGCCAAGACAGTGGGATTGGAGCACAGTGCAGGTTTTACTGGGGGCAGTCGTTAGGGGTCCATTTGAATGCTTTCCAAGTGCCCTGTGTGGTGGCACAACCAGTCTCCTTAAACAACTCTAGCTAGGGGAAAGAGGTTTGGCTAAAGAACTCACAGAGCATGTGACTATTTGTTCTTGACGGTGACCTGCAAGAGTTCCCAATGCTACAGGTTGGAAAAAATAATTAATTATGGGCTTCATTCCCGTTTAAGGGGCACTAAACCGTCCTGTACATGTACCTTGCAATTGTATCTATTATCACAGGGAGGTGAGATGCTTATTCCTATCACCATGTGAATAGAATCGGGTAATAAGTTTTACTTACTACGGGGCTCCATTTGCGGCCTCCCTCCAGCTGACAGGTGCGTAGTTAGATTGCGTCCTGTGTTAGCATTGCACACTGGATAGGAGCACAGACGAGACAGAGCACATCTGCTGGAAAGAAGCCGCGAATGGATCAACGGTAGGTAAGTAAACTGTTACCGGGGGGGGTCTATTATTCAAAGGCAGGTGGGAGGAATTCACGAAATGTGAAAAGAGGAAATGATAGAGATGATAGACATGATAGATAGAGATGATAGAGGTGAAAATAGATGATAACCATGATAGAGATGATAGATAGAAATGATAGAGATGATAGACATGATAGAT
>JAACNH010006437.1:0-17318 GCA_019447015.1 Hymenochirus boettgeri
TTAAGGACGTGCATCAAAAGATGAAACAATAACGTTGTCCCCCAAATTGTGCTCATTTAAAATTAAATCCTTTGTGCCAGCATTTCTCTCCTTCCGTTTGTGCTGTAATATGCTGAAGCATTTTCTCCCTAACAATCATATTGAAGCAAGGTCTCGCTCTAATAAAGACAAATACTTTTTTCTCCTCAAATGATGGAAGGCCTGTAAACAAGGTTTAGCACTTAATTTATTCCCTGAGCTCTACAACTGGAAAATTTCCACCTCTTATTTTTTATATTCTCCGGTTATTGGTTTCAATATGCCAGCCCCTGTTCTGAATACCTTATTTCCCAGGATGGACAAACTAAGGCAATAAGTCTCTTTCTAGTCTGTTATATAGTAATTTAGAACTTTTGTCATGATGAAGATCTTTTGTGAAATTCTCTCGGGACCTGTGTCTGCATTTCATTTCTTGGCTGAGGTAATAAGGCCTTGTTTATTTAATAGAAATATTTTAGCTCTGTCCCCAAACATACATTATATTTGTCATGATGCATGATATAATAATTTTGTTTATGTCTTACCCCCAAATCCCTTGTTCATAACACCTGCAGTAACTTGTGGTGTGCTATGGTAAAGTTGAATTAACTTTTACCGAAAACATGAATAGGCAGATTTAGGTAAAGCACAGGAGATGCCTTGAAACATCAGTTATTCACAGTCGGAGAAACTTTTTTTTTTTGCTTAGAATACAGTTTTTTTTTGTTTTGTTTTTTTTAAACATTTTTTTATTCAGCAAAAGAAATATATCACAGTATAATTAACCGGTATTCAAAATTAAAAATATTGGGAAAAAAATATAATAAATATTATTCTTTCAACCAAATACATAATAAACACCTAAAAGAAGCGTATAATGACATGCTTTGAGTTTTTTTTTCAAATGGATGCAATATTTTTACTCATTAACATATTGATTTTTATCCATTCAGATAGATTAAGGTTCTATGAGCAAGCAACGACCCCCAACAGCCGAGCGCTACAACCAAACACGCTGAACGGCCGTTTTCGGGCGAGAATCTCCGTGGTGTATGCATTCTGTCGGGTGCTGTTCGTTGATTTTTTTTTTGTCTTTGTTTTTTTTTTCGTTGTTGTTCTTAATCTTGTTTTATCAATTACTAAAATGTAAAACTATGTTTATTAAACAGTATCACATTCACTGGCCACTTTAAACAGTACACCTTGTCAGTACCAGGTTGGAACCCTCTTTTGCCTTCAGACTGCCTGAAGTCTTCTTTGCATAGATTCGAACAAGGTGTTTAAACTTTCTTTAGAGAGTTGGTCCATAGTGAATGGTAAGCATCACATAATGTGGCAATTTGTCAGCTGCACACCATGATGAAGAATCTCCCATTCTAACCACATCACGAAGGTACACTGTTTGGATTGAGATCTGGTGATTGTTTATCATCCCCTTTTTTTAGCTGTTTTTTTTTTTTTTTTTTTGCCTTCCTGGAGATCAACTGTTAGGTAGGGTTAAAGGAAGTGAAATGTGTTTGGACTTGATGGACGTATTTCTTTATGCAACAATCAATTACTATGTTACTATACTATATTACAATATTACTATATCATGGTGATTGCTGTAAATTAACTCATCAACTGTGTACTCTCTATTATATGCTTTAACCCTTGAATGTATTTTGTATGACTTTTTATTATATCTACTTTTTGCATGTACATTACATTAATGTATGACTGTGTAATTGCATAGTTGCCAATAGTCCCGGATTTTAGGTTGCAGTCGTCCGATGTCCTAATGACCGCGGAAAATTCCCGAGATCTGGGCAAACTGGAACAACAGTGCGGCCTTGACAGAAATGATCCTCTAACCGTGTTTCTGGATCGAGCATCATCCCCCGGACTTAACTAGCGCAACTTCAAGAAAGAGTGTTGGTACTTACTTCCTGCTCCTCCTGCTCTATCTATGTGCGGTACCCATGTCTCTCTATGCGGCACGTCATGTCTGAATACTCAAAATATTGAGAAGCAAGCCCTGGCAGCCTGTGTCATTATGCTGAGTGTCTCTGCAATCTGAAGTTGGAAGCGAAGGAGAGAGCCATGGTTGAGTGCCAGAGTCTGAGTCACTCCAGACACAGTCTGTCAGCCACCATTACAGTAAGTTCAGTTGAGGCTGCCACCGTCACAGAAAACCATCAATTGCTTGTAATGTAGTAGTCCTATAAGACTGTTAGAATGGGAACTGTCAGTCTCAGCCAAAAAGGCAGAAAATGTCTCCTTCCTCTAAAGATTTCATTGTGAATTGTATATTGAATCAATTAATAAATATGGCCATTAAAGCAATAGTTCACTGTAAAGTGAACTATTCCTTTAATACATTGATTGAAGACCAGAGGGTTAAGGACCTATATAGACCTAATCCGCTTACCTTCTGTTCTTTAATCAATATCTCAGGAGCCAGGAGCGAAGGTAAACAATATCTAATCCTTTGCTTGATCCACTGTGGCTGCACTTTCAATTCCCAACCACTTCCTGTTTTGGATCACTATAGCATTTTTGTGCATCGCACTATAGTTGAACGACACCAGGAAGTGGTCGGAACCTTGTCAGTGCTGCAGGAGTGGACTCTCATTCCTGACTCCTGAGATATTGATTGAAGAACAGAATGTAAGGCCATAGGTCCCATATAGGTCCCTAACCTCCTGGCTTCATAAATGTATTAAAGGAATAGTTCACTTTTCCTTTATATTAATCAATCAATGTAAATAATCAATTCATATATAACAATATGAGAACTTTTTTAATATTGACTTTTATCTGATCTGTGATGCAGTTTTCAACATTTGCCTAATAAGCCTTACTAAAAGCATTGTACACATGCCATTCAGGTCCAATGAACACTGTCAAGGAAGGCATTTCTGCTATTGGTTGGTCTATGGACACTTGGTCAGGCAGATATTTGACACCTGACACATACAAGGTTAGTATATATAGTATAGTATAACTATAGTATAGTATTTGAGGTTGAATAAAGACATACGTCCATCCAGTCCAACCCATCTAGCAATATCCTCATTTCCTGACTACTCTTGATCCAGAGGAAGGCAAAAAAAAAAAACACCAAATTTATGAAGGAGAAAAAACACTTCCTGACTCCAAGTGGCAATCGGAAATTTCCCTGATCAACTCTACTTAATATATCAATATCAGTAACTTGCAACATTCCTTGTTTACAGGTTGTATAAAGACATAACGTCCATCTAGTCCAATCTTTATACCCTACCCATAATTTCCGTATAACAGTTTGATCCAGAGGATGGCAGAGAAAAAAACGGTATGACAGGGTGAAAAACTTTCTGACTCCAAGTGGCAATCGGAAATATCCCTGAATCAACTTCAACTTTATGTATCAATACCAGTAACTTGAACATTCTTTTTTTGATAGACATTATATTCAGCTTCTTTTTTTAAACTATCCAATGAACCTGCCATCACCATGTCCCAATTGAAGACAGTTCCATAGTTTTTAAACCGTTCTCACAGTGAAAAACCCCTTTTCCGAACTTAAAACTAAAACTTATTTTCTTCCAGACTTAATGTGTTTCTGTGTGTCTATAGACATGTTCTATTGTAAACAAGGCCCCAGATAGTTTATTGTATGGTCCCGTTAATTTATTTATACATTAACATTATTTTAATCATATCCCCACGCAAGTGCCTTTTTCTCTAGTGTACATAATTGTAACTTATCCAATCTGTTTCATATTTAAGCTCCCCCACTAATTAATTTAGTTGCCTTTCTCTGATCTTTCCCTTTTCAAGATTACCTACTTACCCATTAATAACAGATTAAACAGAAGTGTCCCCAACCAGAACCCTGTGGCACCCCACTTTAGAAAATTTAGTCCACATTGATGAAGCCCCATTAACAACTACTCTCTGTAGCCTATCGTGATTACCAGGTATCTTGTATTATTGATTGCCATGGTTATCATGTACAAGTGAATTATACCTTACCATTGTCACCATGTCACAGTACACATACATAACAGTGTGCCGTCATACAACCTATCAGTATGTCTATATGATTGTCGGGAAACCCACCCAAATACAAGGAGATCATACAAACTCCTTGCATGTGTCCAAGGAGAGAATTTAAACCTAAGACCTCAGCGCTACATACATACATACATAATGAATATGATTAAAACCCACACTCCAAATATCTGCTCAATTAATTTTATTATGTGGCTTAACTGCACTCAGGCACTTGATATATATACGCGGAGTGCCCGGAGGAAACCCACGCAAGCACACGGGAAACATACAACTCCTTGCAGATGTGTCCAAGGGTGGAATCGAACTCGGACTCAGTGCTGCAAGGCATCAGTGTTCTACCACTGAACATTGAAAGGTACAAATGAAGGATTGTTTTCCTGTGGCCACTGATGAAGTAGTGATACAGATTTTCCTGTTCATCATAAACAGATAGTATAACTTCTTTACTAGATATGTTCCCTCTGTTAAAGCAACTGGTAAAATTATTCAATGCAATTAGTGATGTCATCACTGGAAAGAACTTGCTTGGGAGAATTGTGTGGTCTACAGCAGTGATAATGCAAGTCGTAATGTTGGAAAGCACACAAGCGTGCTTAGCCGCATAAGAGGAAAACAAAAGTTATTATTGATGTGGGGTTTCCTTGCCACCTTGAACATTTACTAAGCCAGCGAGCTGTAAAGGCATTATCAGTTAATGTTGAAGAGCTCTAATAGAACACATATTATAGTTTGAAAAAGCTCCATGTTCCAGAAAACACAGACTTAAGAAATTTTGGTGTTTTGTGACAACAGATGTCCAAAAAATACTTAAGGCACTGCTCAACTCGTTGGCCAATGCCAAATGAAGTGTGCTGAAGGATCCTTTCTAAGTGGATGCTTTCGGGTTATTTATCACCATATTTTGGAGATCAAGAAGAGGCAGTGGAACGGAAAGGACACTGAGAGAGAAGACGCCTATTGTCAAAATTTATAATAAAATGACAATAAGTACCTTTTTGTTCATTCTGTTTTGAATATGTGGATAGATTTAACATTATGCTGCAATCCACTGACGCCAGATCCCATTTTTACGTGAGGAAATTGTAGAACTTTATAAATATTTTCCTGTAAAACTTATAAAATCAGAAAAAATAGCCAGCAAAAGTGATGATGAATTGCTTATTGATTGACTATACAAACGAAGAAACCACAAAGACAATAAACCAGATTTTTTAGGATTTCGGCTAGACAAACTCTATGATTGTATAAATGATTCTTGATGCCATGCCATTACCTACCACATTTTTTAAAGAGGAAGAGCATTTTACTGTGCTGCTCTCAAATTACCTGGCAGAGCGTTTTCCCTTGGACAGTCCAGTTTTGAAAGGGGCCAGCATTATATTTGACCAAAGCAGAAATTGATGATATACGTCCTGAATTTTGAATTATATCCAATTTCTGAAAACTCAGAAATCGAATAAGTTGAAGGCCAAGAAAAGTAAACAAAATATGTTCTATTGATACCCACACAGCTTGGAAAGACCTAAAGAGGCAGGGTCAGCTACGAGTCTCTACTCAGAATTACAGGAATTCGTAACACACTGTTGGCATTATTATCTGCATAATAACTTTTGTTTTCAAAAGTGGAAGAGAAAAAAAATAACCTAAGGCAGCGACCGAGCAGCGGAAATGGTTACTCAGATTATTGTTAACTGTTCTGTATTATTTTAAAGTTTGTAGTTTTTTTTTTTTTTTTTGCAAAGTTTCAATTTACCTCTTTTAATTGCACACAATAGTACACACTAGCCAGTTATAACTCAGATTTAAGAGTGGACCAAAAAGTTTGGTACAGTTCTCCTGTGGCAAAACAAAAATACATTATATAAAAGTAAAATATAGTGTAAAAAGAAAAGTATTTTAGAAGCTATACCTGTATAGCTAACATTAGAGATGTCCAAACTTTTGCAAAATCCGGTCTGCTTGAGGATCCGTGAATTTTCAAAAAATTTGAAATCCGCGAGCGGACCCATTAAACCTATTAAAATGAAGTTCGGCAAAATCCATTCTTCAAAAATATGAGGATTCTTCGAAAATAGGACCCGAAAATGTGGGTTGCTCTGTCCAAAAATGTGAAAATCTGCGAAATTTTGAATTTATGAGGATTTCTCCGTATTTTCCCGTATTTTCAAAAATATGAGAAATCCTCGTCAATTTTGAAAATTTTTTCCGAAAATGCATTCAGAAATGTCGGAGGTTGGAAAACCGGAAATCCGCGATATCCGCCATTCGGCGAATGAGGTAATCCGCTGTGTATCCGTGTTTCTGATCCGTGAACTGGGCCATCACTGCTAACAATATTTACATTAACATTTCAGTGCACTGTGTGCCTTATAAAGTAAAAAAAAGCCTCTAATACACTTTTATTGTTACCTATTAAATGTTTCACTACACAAATGTTGTATTTCTTTTAACAATCCTGTTTTGTTTACAGGTTACACAAGAGTGCAATTTTTTTGTTTTTGTGTTTACAGTGTAATCTGTTGCAATGTTCAATTATGTTTCTGACATTTTGGGTATTGCACTGGTATTTTTTATTGCACTTTTTTCTGTCATAATTGTATAAAATAATACAAATATGTTATTCTTGATAACATTATTATGTTGAGTATAACACGTCTGCTATAGTTTAATGTATACAGTTTTTTGGTTAATAAATAGAAATCTATATTTCAATCAAGGTGGAGTTTTAGCCTTCATATACCTTTATAAGCAACATTAGGAAACTGAGGGTTCAGTCGTGTTGGGACATTTTTAGTAACTTTCTTTTGTTTAGTTTTGGGGGATTTTTATTTTGCAAATATACAGTGTTTAAAAGTGTGGAACTGTATGTGGCCATCATTCTGATCACTGTTGGTGCCTTTTACTATCCGTTCTCACGGGAGCCTTTACCATCTCTCTCACTGTATGGGACCTTTACTGTCTCTTCTCACTGTATGGGACCTTTACATCTCTTCTCATTGTATGGACTTTTCGTCTCTCCCTGTATGGGACTTTTATGCTCTCTCACTGTATGGACCTTTATGGTCTCATCTCACTGTATGGACCTTTACGGTCTCTTATCTACTGTATGGACCTTTACTGTCTGTCTCACTGTAGG
This sequence comes from Hymenochirus boettgeri, assembly GCA_019447015.1. NCBI lineage: Eukaryota > Metazoa > Chordata > Amphibia > Anura > Pipidae > Hymenochirus > Hymenochirus boettgeri. Next base: position 7,196 of record JAACNH010006437.1, read on the forward strand.
GGACCTTTACTGGCTGTTTCACGACGGGACCTTTACTGTCTGGTTCTCACTTTATGGAACTTTACTGTCTGTTTCTCACTGTATGGGACCTTTACTGTCTGTTCCTATTTTATCTGTAGTAAACCTGTACCTGTGGTTACTATCTCAAGTGTGTGGTTACCATTTGCGCCAAGATAAAAAAAAAGAAAGATCGGCATTGTTAATGAGCGTGGCCGAAAGGGGGAGTGTTTATTGTGGGTATGGCAAAAATGCATTTTGCATTGTGTGTGGACTTTGAAAAGGTGTCCCAAACTTTTTTTAGAAATGTGGGTAACTTGTATGCAAAGTCACTAAAGGGAAGTTTCAGTGGAAAATGCTTAATAGGCAGGTTAAGATAATAGGATGGGAAAAGCTGTTTTAATTCTAAAAGCATATGCATTTGCACTGAACTTTCCCCTTTCTTCCTTTTTTCCGTATTCTGATGTTTATTTGAACTTATCTAGGTACCAAAAATCAATGAGTTGAAGCCATATGATTGGCTGATTAGTTTTTTTTTTGTTTTTTTTTAGCTTTTTGTGTTCATTGAACTGGTGATTGTATAATGTAATGATGCAAATTAACAGAAGAGTAAATGATGGCCCATTTGGAATTCTACATTGAAGATATTATTCTATATTATTGTTATAAGTTCTGTGATCATGGCATTAAACATGTAGTATGTGTACAAACTTGCATACTGTTAAAAGTGGTGTCCACATCATATAAAATACACAAAATGGGAATAAAAGCCACAATGGGAGCACACATCCACCAACTAAACAAGGTATGGAGCTACAACACTACTAAGGTCCTCATAGCAAGACCACGCACATCAGTAGTAGTAGGTTCAAAGAAAATGTGAGCTGCAACGTCAATACCAAAATTGTGTCTTTATTAACATGAAAAGTAAAACACTCACAGTATAAACCGCTGGAAACACTAAAGCATTAGGAGGAGAGGAGCCTGGTGCAAACCACATATTCTTTCCTTCTCACAGTTCTTCACAAAGTCACTTCTTTTATCTCAATGACCAACAATGCGTCATAAAAACGTCCACAAATACATTCAAGGCAAGAACAACCACTAATGCAGTCCAGACCAACTGCAAGAGTGACCAATGCCAAGACCACATCAACCGGCAATGCAATATGGCACATAGGAAAACATATGATAATGAAAGTGTAGATTAGTTTTCCTCTCATATAAACAACCCCCTTATCAACACAAAATCAGCCATATCCATACATCAACAGTATTTGCAAGCCAGCATTTCAATAAATACAATTACACCTGGCAGCAGTGAATTCCACTACCCCACAATCCAATGACAGTTCTGATACCATACTTCCATGGATACATTCAAACACTGAACTTTATCTCTGCAACATTTATATTGTCCACAGTCATCATTGTCTGTAGCATCCCAGCTATTCATGAAGCAACATTTCCAACTCATGTTGTAATATTGACCAATTTTATTAACCCAGTTAGTATAGTGCATAAAAATTATGTTTAAAATATAGTACTTTACATATTTTTTAAAAAGTGGCACCCAATATATTTTTATGAAAAAACTTTGTATATTTACGTAGTATGGTATAGTACTAATATAATGGCCTACAGCAGGGATAGCAACCATTACATCTCTTAAAGTTTCAAAACTTCAAATCCCACATTCCCCTACAGGCATTTCTTTAAAGCATGATGGCCAGGTAGGGGAACAGTTGAAATAACAATATACATTAAAATATACCTATGTATGATATACTTGACTGAAACTTATAAGGATATTGTCTAAGATCTGTCTACAGTGTCCAAAACTCCCCTTTCACCACACCTTGCCCAAATCACACAGGAAGTGATATCACAGAACAGAAAGCTATAACAGAAATTGACTCCAAAGAAAGGAAATTAAATCAAAAGCACAACCAAATGCAAGAAACTCATAATGATAGTGCAGTGATCACAGCATGGTGGCTCAGTAGTTAAGCATTAGAGTGTAATTGGGTTCGAATAGAACCTGGTTTCGAATAGATCTGGGGTTTTGAATGTCCAACGAAACTTTCGAACTCCGCGGATTTCACATAACCCGGATTTTCCAAATTTTCATCAAATAGATAATTATCGAATCGAAAATCGAAACTGGCGAAACAAAAGTATGATCTCGGTAACCCCGAAAGTAATGATCAATTTCGATGCCCTTGAAATCAAGTAACATTTCGGGTAACCCTTGAATTTGTAATATCGGTAACCCTGGAAAGTAGCGCTGGATGTCGGTGACTCTCGAAAATATAATGCGGAAGCTCCAAAACACACCTATCGGAGGAAATATAGTTTTAAAAATAATTTTGGTTATATTTATGGTTTCCCCAGACCATTTTCCAGTCTCTCTGTCACTTTTACAGTACCTACTATTACTATTTGTCCCTCAAAATGGAACGAAACTCAACAATTTGAAACATCTCTATTTAGCACTGTGTCTTGGCAGCGCTAAGCCTGGAGTTCGAATCCACCCTTGGAACCATTGTTTGTATGTTTGTCCCCGTGCTTGTGTGGGTTTTACTCCGTGCATTTCGTTTCCCCCCACAATCATAAAGACATACTGATAGGTTGTGTGGTGTCAATAAATGTGATTAGATTGTAAGCTCTTGGTGCAGGGCCTGAATGTGTATGTATACTGTAATGTAAAGCACATGGAAGATGTTGGCACTATGTAAATCCCATAATAATAAAACTAATATTGCACAAAAACATGCACATTTTTTCCAGTTTAGAATTTCTTAATTTCCCTTAGCAGTAGATCTATCAAACTCAATAAATAAACCCCAATATTAATCTACTTAAAATAAGTTTAATTCATAAAATGTTTGAAATAAGGATTCACCTCTTAAAAAGACATCGGCTTTACAACATGTTAAAAAAAAAAAGTATATCGCTGGCCATCCTGCCAAAAATCACTAGAATGTATGCTAAAATTCAAATTCCACTAACTCTTCAAACCCTTTAAAGAAAGGCAAGAGTCCTTATACCCAAAATGTATGGATGTATCTTGAAGATTAACATGATCCGAAATACATTTTAGCCACACTTGATGTTACATCTTTATATTCATAATTTCCCATAAAGGTGGGATAGAGACGATAAGTGTTTTGCTCAGATGGAAGGTATAGACGAACAAATCATTAGGTTTTTAGAAGAGGGAATGATTTATTTTGAATCATAATAATTTCAAATTTGGGAACACCTTCTACAGGCAGCTGGTAGGGCCGCGCTATGGGGACCCCTGCACTCCGAGCTATGCAGGACTATTTGTGAGTGTGTGGGGGAACTTCTTTTATAAACAAGAAATGATTTGAGACATTTAAAGTATTGGAAACGTTATATAGACGATGTTCTGGTGATTTAGAAGGATTCAAAGTTCTAGAAATCAGCTTATATGTATATATACAAAATGTAAGCAGCTCTAAGACCCAAAATCAGATTATTTCAATATGTTTTTTAGCGGGTTTCCTTAGTATAATACTAGGTCCGGGTGTGTATAGCCAAACCTATCGCTCAGGCAAACTGCCACTTCAATCAAAAAGGTAACTTTGTATACATAGAAACTCACCGCCTCCCCTTGGTGGTCCGGTGTCCGCCCGCCCCAACCCTTCGTTGGTTCGTAGAATATCCACAGTTTTAGGAGGAGTTCCTGTCGGCGCACACCGGAATATAAGCCATTTGGATACGTTAAAACAAAAGTCTTTATTTAATCTTCCACAACAAAGCATGTAAACGTCGCTGCCTATCTGTGTATCCCGCTCCTTCAGGCAGGAATTCCAGACGTGGACGCTGCATAGAGTCATCCCTGCAGCCTCAATCTGCCCCGTCGGCCACCAGAGGAAGACAACTAGGCCGCAATCCTCCTGCTACCTCTGGTGAGCACCATTCCAGAAGCCACATGGGCCACACGGCGCACCACACAACAACTAATGATGTCGGTGCGTAATGACGTCACGGAACGTGGCAACTTACTGTGGCACACAGCACAACTGGCATATGGATTCCCCCACCGGAATCCCCACAGGCTATCACAGCTGCACACAGCAGTCTACAATTTTCACAGGGCACATGGGGGGAATTTCTAATGCACCCCGAACAGTGCATCATTAACTTGGCCCCAAAGTGATTTGCCCCCACTATCAACAGCTAATTCAGTGTTGATAGATGTGATACTGTTCTAACTTAGAACAGCTTTGTGACAGCTCCTTTAGGTTTTCACCTTGATGACAACCTATCAAGGAAAAATTTGGGCAGCCAATATGTTTGTTTTTTCATTAGTTCAGTGCGAAAAAGAGTCTATTGATAAACCTAAAACCTTTGCCTCGAAAATGCACTGAAAATGAATAAAAGACTAAGCTGGATTTACCTCACCCTGTGACCAAGCGCATGGGTTTATATGCAGACTCTGTTCTTATACGTATATTTCTTTTATTGTTGGAAAATAAGAACAAACTGGCAGAAAAATTGCAAAAGATGCAGTACACTATTTCCACCAACAGGGTGGTACTAATTATCACTGAAACTGTAGATCTGCTGTCTACCACCCTCTTGACACAGACTACTCTGGCAAGCTGACGCAAGCCTTTTATAGCTCCCAGACTGCTCCCTACTGCCACCAAGTGGTCAGTATCTAGTCTATAAATAGATGTGCAGAGAGGCTGCTCCTCCCTTTAGGAAGTGGTAACTCTGGAAGTTGCAGGTAAGCACCCTGCTTTAAAAAATAGTAGGCCTCTGTTGGCAAACACTTTTGCAAAGGAACATATCTAACCATAAAATTATTACAAACATATTATTTACATAGACATTCACTTTTTAGTTTACTGGCCACAACAATAGTTCACACTATAACAATGCAAAAAAACACATTTACACCTTCACATACCCTCCTCTTTAGAAGAAGAATACTTCTTCAGAGTACAAAAAAACTAATTAATTAATCAGTACTGATATCAATTAATGACACAATTTATTTTATTTCCTAAGCTTATTCTCATCTTCACTATTCGCACCATATCTAGTAAATAGTCAGCATTTTAGTGCGACTTCCTGGGCGGTGGATAACTGTAAACCTAAACGGTTGCATTGCCAGGTACCATCTTGTTATCCTAGCATTTTTATCTTTCATGCGGTTTAGCCAAACAAGAGGGCGATGATCAGTCACTAAAATAAAATCTTGGCCTAGCAATAACATCTCAGTGACTCCAATGCCCACTTTACTGCAAACCTTCTTCTCAATACACCTATCCTGGTTCTCTAGGGAAAAGTTTAAGGCTTTATAACGCACAGGGTGCTCCTCCCCATTAATTCCTTGGCTCAGTACCGCACCTAATCAATTTTCAGATGCATCTGTCTGCACAATTGAATTTGTGCTCAAAATTAACTTTTAAGAACTGGCTCAGCACATAACATGTCTTTAAGCTTTTGAAAAGCTTCTTGACATTGAGAACTCCAACCACCTCTTCTTTTAGACTTTTCTTAGTAAGATTCGTTAATGGCGTAGCAATCTCAGGGAAATTTGGCAAGAATCTTCTATAATAACCTACTAAACCTAGAAATGAGCGTACCTCTTCTTTGTTTTGGGCGGAGTTTTTCCTGATAGCTTCAATATTGTATTTCCAGACTTTAATTCTCCATTTTCCAATATAATAACCCAAATATCTAGTTTCTGTAAAACCCAGGACACATTTTTTTGGGTTAATGGTAAGGCCAGCGCGATCTAATTAGCGAGAAAACAACATCTAAGTTGCAGATGACTTTGCCAGTCTGGACTAAATATCACAACATCATCCAAATAGGCTGCAACAGAAAAGATCATGCCCTCTGAGGATCGGTTCCATAAGACGCTGGAATGTTGCTGCCACACCATGTAGGCCAAATGGCATAGTTATAAACTGTATAGACCTTAACTGGTGGCAAATGCAGTTTTTCCCCGATTCGATCTAAAGGTATCTGCCAATAACCTTTTGAGAGGTCTATAGTTGAACAAATTTAGCTCCCCCCACCTATCAATTAACTCATCAATACTGGCTTGGGTATACGTCCAATTTAGAGACGCATTTATTTCCTGAAATCGACACAGAAGAGGATTGATCCATCTTTTTTTGGAACTAAACCACGTGGAGAACACCAGTTACTCACTGAAGGTCATTACACCTAGTTCTATCATGTGGTCTACCTCTTGTTTAACCAATATTTTGTATTTTTTTCGGGTTGTTCTATACGGTCGTTGATGTATAGGTTTTACTTCATTAGTATCAATAACATGCTCGATTAGGTTCGTTCTTCCTGTGTGTTACACAAAACATTTCTGTACTTGTCTAATAACATGCACATTCCCTTGCATGAGATTTACATGTAGATCCTTTATTTTTTTCTACCTGGCATTTTAATTTCACATAATCCACAGGACCCATTTGCCTACAATCTCAAACGGACCCTGCCATTTAGACCAATAATTTGTTGTGCGTGATCAGGAATTAACAGCAAAACATTCTCTCCTGGTTTAAAAAAGGTCTCCCTTGAATGCTTATTATACCATACTTTTTGGTTAGCTTGAGCATCAGCTAATTTTTGCTGTCCAAAATTGACATTTTAGCCAACTTCTGTCCTCATGCAATCAATATAGTTAATAACTTTGTGGACTTTTCCCAGTGCTTACCCAATTTTTCATGAAGCACATCAAGAATACCCCTAGGTTGTCTACCATAAAGTAATTCAAAGGTGAAAACCCAGTTGAAGCTTGGGGTACTTCCCTGTATGCAAAAAGAAGATAGGGCAACCATCTATCCCAATGTTAGGGTCACCGTTTACAAACTTCTGAGCATACGTTTAAGGTTTGGTTCATCCTTTCTACAAGACCATCGTCTGGGATGATACGGGGCTGTTCTCATTGCTCTTACCCCAGTACTTATACAGATCTTTTAAAATACTTGAAGTAAATTTGTCCCTTGATCAGTCAAGATCTCCCTTGGAATACCAAGAGAACTAAATATTTTAATCGGGCTTCAGCCACCGTTTTCGCAGTAATATTTTCTCATGGAACGGCCTCTGGGTATCTTGGGGCCTAATCACAGACAACAAGTATTATATTATTACCCTTGCTGCTTCTCTCTAGAGGGCCAACATATCCATTGCCACCCTCTGCGAACTTTACCTACAACAGGGATTGGAATTAAAGGAGCTCTATCCCTTAGTCTTATTGGAGCCGTTTTCTGGCAAACAGGACAAGTACTGCAGTACTCTGCTACTTGCGATGTATTCCTGGCCAGTAAATCTATACAAATTCTGTTCAGGGTTTTCTCTGTACCCATGTGACCAGACCAGGGGGTTTCATAGCAAGCAAACGCATGATATCCTCCCTAAATACTTGGGAACCACACCCCTGTTCTGTGCCACACCCAATTTCTTGTTTTGTCTAATTCTCATAAGAACTCTATTTTGCAAACTATAATATGGTTGATCATCTGGTAATTCAGAATTAGCACTTACAACCTTTTTAAACAGTGGCAACAAACCATTATCATTTCTCTGAGCCTTTTCAATGTCAATGTCCCAATTGACTGTAGCAAGAAAGTCTTGAATGGTATCATCGTGTTCTGCTTTCCACTGTGCCTTTAAAAGTCTCTTCTCCCTTTTAGTTTTTCCAGTTTACCTTTACCTTCTATCAGATCTGGTGAAAGGGAAATAGTTCCTTAAACGTTTCCTCATCGGTTACAATTTCCTTGCTTGAGCCCTTGTAGTAACAGCTACCACAGGGTGTTCTGTTTCTTGACGTGGTAATAAACCAAGAAAATTTGGAAAGTCTCTTCCAATTATCACGGATAGGGTAACTTAGAAACTAGCCCCACAATCAAGCGGTGAACTGTCTTTCCAATTTGATTTCACACTGCTTGGCAATTTCTCATTTGTCACACTGGCTTGAATGTTCTCTTCACGTGACACGGTTATACTGGTTTTTCCTAAAGAACCCACTTTTTTATCAAGCCAGCTCTCAGAGGGTTTGAGGGCTTCCGCTATCCAACAAGCTTGTACTTTCTGGTTATATTATATATGCTTCAATTAGAAACCTCTTTTATCTCCCACAACATTAGTAGGGTTACTTTACCTTGCATATTGCGACAAAATCTAGCAATATGTCCCATTTTCCCAAAATTGGGCATTTTAGGTTCTCCGCTCCTGTAGACTTACTTTGGTTTGCAAGTCTTTTTGCAGCTGGGTGGTTTTAAGTTGCATAGATTTCTATGTTTTACCTCCTTTCTTGCCAACAAAAAATCCTCTGCTAGAGTAATAGCCTTGGCATTGGTTTCCGGTGGTGTTCTTGTACCCATAACTTACTTTCTCATGAAAATCTCAATAATTGCTCCAGCGCAATCATTTCAAGGATCTCTTCTTAGTTTTCCTTTCTGGCTGGATCCACTTCAAAAGAAGCTCATGCGCTGGAATATGCCTCACGGGGACCTCCGAGCTACTGTAACCAAAAGCTCTAAACCTTTGTCTGAAAGTTTCAGTATTAGTTCATACCGTCGAAATATAGCATCTTTCACACAGTCATAATCCTGGGCATCTCTGGAGTTTAAACTGCTGAAGGCTTTTTGTGCTCTGCAGTTAAATACGGACAAGACGAACAACCCACTTGCTCTTTTGGCCATTGACAAGTTGGCAACTCTCTCAAACATAGTAATCTAGGCTTCAATACATCCTCAGCAGTCAGTTTAGTCAGAGGGAGTTCTCGAAGACCTGCAGGCCCTGAGGCTGAGACAGAGTGACTTACAGGCTAAAAGTATTTTGGCAAGCTGCTTATGCTGCATGTGTTAGCCTAATCATTTTCCTCTCTGTGCTCTCTTGCCTCTTGCTGCAGTCCTTTTGCTCCTCCTCTCGTCTGTAAGCTTTCCTCCTTCCGCCATTTTTGCTCCTCCAATTGATGCTTTTCCTCAGATTCAATTGCTTAAGAACATCCATTTCAGAAGCTCCTCCATTCCTGAAGGTGGAGAGGCTGGCAGTGAGGCTGCTGCTCTTTCCTTATAGAAGAAACCTTTGGTTTACTGCAGGTTCAGCCGCTATGCCCATGGCAACAGAAAGTCGTTCTCCTCACTTGTCTGTCCTTCTCTTCAGGGGATTCGTGCAAAGCGTGGGAAGCATCTTCCGCTTGGACATTGTTCCTTTCTTTACAGGTTTCTTCCACTCGCTTAAATATTTCACTCCTGCTTGTGACCTTGTGCTCACTCTAGCACATTGCTTAGCCTTCTGGGTAATCCTTGGGGAGTCTCTCCAGCTGCTCCTTTTCCACATCTGTCAGCCTGGCACTGCCTTGCGCGACACCTTCTTCAATCCCACTTCTGACACCATATGTACCAAGCGCATGGGTTTATTGCCAGACTCTGTTCTTATACGTATATTTTCTTTTATTGTTGGAAAATAAAGAACAAACTGCAGAAAATGCCAAAGATGCAGTACACTATTTCCACCACAGGGTGGTACATAATTATCAGCTGAAACTGTAGATCTGCTGTCTACCACCTCTTGACACAGACTACTCTTGCAAGCTAGACAGCAGCCTTTATAGCCCCCAGACTGCTCCCTACTGCCACAAGTGGTCAGTATCTAGTCTATAAATAGATGTGCAGAGAGGCTGCTCCTCCCTTTAGGAAGTGGTCACTCTGGAAGTTGCAGGTAAGCACCCATGCTTTAAAAAATAGTAGGCTTCTGTTTGGCAAACACTTTTGCAAAAGGAACATATCATACCATAACATTATTACAAACATATTATTTACATAGACATTCACTTTTTAGTTTACTGGCCAGCAACAATAGTTCACACTATATACAATGCAAAAAACACATTTACATACACCTTCACAATTAACGGCTACATGGCTTCACCATTTATGCTGGTATCTTTCCGAACGATCCCTGAAAAAGGACCATCATCTCTTCTGCTATTTGGAACTTAGAAACTTTCAGACAAAGGTTTAGAGCTTATGGTTACAGTAGCTCGGAAGGTCCCCGTGAGGCATATTCCCAGCTGCATGAGCTTCTTTTGAAGTGGATCCAGCCAGAAAGGAAA
>JAACNH010006438.1:0-17303 GCA_019447015.1 Hymenochirus boettgeri
TGCAGGAACGTTGCACATAATTTGCACGGATCTCGCACGAAATTTGCGCGGAAATGGACGGAACTTTGCACGGGATTTGCACGGATCTTGCACAGAAAACGGGCAAAACTTTTCATGTGATTTGCACGGATCTCGCGCGGAATTTGCACAGAAACTGGACAAAACTTTGCACAGAATTTGCACATAGAATGCAGAAACTTTGCATGTGGTTTGCACGGATCTCGCACGTAAAACTGCAGAAACTTTGCACATAATTTGCACGGATCTCGCACGGAATTTGCACAGAAACCAGACGAAACTTTGCACAGAATCTGCACATAAACTGCAGAAACTTCGAGTAATTTGCACGGATCTCGCATGAAATTTGCACGGAAATGGACGGAACTTTGCACTTGATTTGCACGGATCTTGCACAGAAAACGGGCAAAACTTTTCATGTAATTTGCACGGATCTCGCACGGAATTTGCACGGAAACCGGACGAAACTTTGCACGGGATTTGCACGGATCTCCCACGTAAAACTGCAGAAACTTTGCACGGATCTCGCACGGAATTTGCACACAAGACTGCAGGAACTTGCACAATTTGCACGGATCTTGCACGTTAAACTGCAGGAACATTGCACGAAATTTGCACGGAAATGGACGGAACTTTGCACGGGATTTGCACGGAAATGGGCGGAACTTTGCGCGGGATTTGCACGGATCTTGCACAGAAAACGGGCAAAACATTTCATGTGATTTGCACGGGTCTCGCGGGGAATTTGCACGGAAACTGGACAAAGCTTTGCACGGAATTTGCACATAGAATGCAGAAACTTTGCATGTGGTTTGCACGGACCTGGCACGGAACGTGCACATAAGACTGCAGGAAGTTTACACGTAGAATTTGCACATAATTTGCACGGATCTCGCACGTAAAACTGCAGAAACTTTGCACATAATTTGCACGGATCTCGCACGGAATTTGCACGGAAACCGGACGAAACTTTGCACAGAATCTGCACATAAACTGCAGAAACTTTGTGAGTAATTTGCACGGATCTCGCACGGAATTTGCACGGAAACAGACAAAACTTTGCGGAATTTACACGGATCTCGCACGGAATTTGCACACAAGACTGCAGGAAGTTTACACGTAGAATTTGCATAGTTTGCACGGATCTCGCACGTAAAACTGCAGAAACTTTGAACATAATTTGTACGGAAATGGACGGAACTTTGCACAGGATTTGCACGGAAATGGACGGAACTTTTCATGTGATTTGCATGGATCTCGCACGGAATTTGCACATAGAATGGAAGATTACACGTAGAATTTGCACATAATTTGCACGGATCTCGCACGTAAAACTGCAGAAACTGCACATAATTTGCACGGATCTCGCACGGAATTTGCACGGAAACCGGATGAAACATTGCACGCAGTTTGCACGGACCTAGCACAGAATTTGCACGGAAAACGGACGAAGGGCCGAAATTTTGCACGTAATTTGCACGGGTCTCGCACGGAAACAAACGAAACTTTGCAAGTAATTTGCACGGAAAACGAACAAAACATTGCACGCAGTTTGCACGGACCTAGCACAGAATTTGCACGGAAAACGGACGAAGGGACGAAATTTTGCACGTAATTTGCGCGGGTCTCGCACGGAAACGAAAGAAACTTTGGCAAGTAATTTGCAAGGAAAACGAAACAAAACATTGCACGCAGTTTGCACAGATCTCGCACGGAATTTGCACACAAGACGACAGGAAGTTTGCACGTAATTTGCAGGATCTTGCACAAAAGCAAAAACTGCACGGGGAAAATTGCACGGAAATCGGACAGAAACTGCGCGGGGAGATTGCACATAATTTGCACGGATCTCGCACGTAAAAAGCAGAAACTTTGCAATGTTTGCACGGATCTCGCACGGAAACGGACTAAACTTTGCACAGAATTGCACATAGACGCAAAACTTGCACTTAATTTGCACTGATTCCGCCCGGGGAATTTGCACCAATAATGCCTTTGAAACCGCAGAAACTTTGCACGTAATTTGCACGAATTTCGCACGTTAAACTGCAGAAACTTTGTGAGTAATTTGCACGGATCTCGCACGAAATGTGCACGGGGAAATGGACGGAAACTTTGACGGGATTTGCACGGATCTCGCACAGAATTTGCACAGATCTGCATGTAAAACTGCAGAGAAACTTTGCACGTACTTTGCACTGATCTCGCACTAGAATTTGCACGGAAACAGACAAAACTTTGCGGAATTTACACTGATCTCGCACGGAATTTGCACGAAGCTTTGCGAGAGGAATTTGCACAAACTGCAGAAACCTTGCACGTAATTTCACGGATCTCGCAATGAATTTGCACATAAGACTGCAGGAAGTTTACACGTAGAATTTGCATAGTTTGCACGGATCTCGCACGTAAAACTGCAGAAACTTTGCACATAATTTGAACGGAAATGGACGGAACTTGCACGGATTTGCACGGATCTTGCACAGAAAACGGGCAAAACTTTTCATGTGATTTGCACGGATCTGCGCAGAATTTGCAAGGAAACGGACAAAACTTTACACGGAATTTGCACACATAGAATGCAGAAACTTTGCATTGTGGTTTGCACGGACCTGGCACGGAAAGTGCACATAAGACTGCAGGAAGTTTACACGTAGAATTTGCACATAATTTGCACGGATTCCGCACGTAAAACTGCAAGAAACTTTGCACATAATTTGCACGGATCTTGCGTGGAATTTGCACGGAAACAGACAAAACTTTGCGGAATTTACAGGATCTCGCACGGAATTTGCACACAAGACTGCAGGAACTTGCGCGTAATTTGCACGGATCTTGCACGAAATTTGCAGGAAATGGACGGAACTTGCATGGAATTGCACGGGTCTCGCACGAATTTGCATTAATAATTCCCGTGAAACTGAAGGAACTGCACGGGGTTTGCACTAAACTCGCACGTAAAAACTGCAGAAACTTGCACGTACTTTGCACGGATCTCGCAGAATTTGCGCAGAAGCTTTGCACGAATTTGCACATAACTGCAGAAACCTAGCACGTAATTTTCACGGATCTCGCACGGAATTGCACATAAGACTGCAGGAAGTTTACACTTGAATTTGCACATAGTTGCACGGATCTCGCACGTAAAACTGCAGAAAAACTGCAACATAATTTTGCACGAACCTCGCACGGAATTTGCACAAACAATGCCCGTGAACCCGCAAAAAATTTTGCACGGAATTTGCATGATCTCGCACGTAAACTGCGGAAACTTTGCACGGATCTCGCACGGAATCTGCACTTAAGACTGCAGGAAGTTAACATGTAATTTGCACGGACCTCGCACGGAATTTGCACGGAATTTGCACGGATCTCGCATGTAAAACTGCCAGAAACTTTGCACAGAACTTGCAAGTAATTTGCACAAATCTCGCACGTAGAACTGCAGAAACTTTGCACATAATTTGCACGGTCTTGCACGGAAAACTGAAGGAAACTTTGAATGGGATTTGCACTGAATTGCACGGAAAATGGACGACGAAACTTTGCACGGATCTCGCACGGAAATTGCACGAAAAATGCCCGTGAAACTGCAGAAACTTTGCGCGCAATTTGCACGGATCTCGCACGAAAAATTGAACGTAAAGGACGGGATTTTTGAGCGGGGTTTGCACTGATCTTGCACAGAAAACAGTCAAAACTTTTCACGTAATTTGCACGGATCTCTCACGGAATTTGCACGAATAATGCCCGTGAAACTGCGCGGAATTAGCACTGATCTTGCACGTAAAACTGCAGAAACTTTGCACGTACTTTGCACTGATTCGCACGGAATTTGCACGGAAACTGGACACAAACTTTGCACTGATTTGCACATAGAATGCAGGAAGTTTACACGTAGAATTTGCATTGTTTGCACGGATCTCGCACGTAAAACTGCAGAATTTGAACAATTTGCACGGAAATGGATGGAACTTTGACGGATTGCACGGAGATGGACGGAACTTTGCACGAGGATTTGCACGGATCTTGCACAGAAAACGGGCAAAACTTTTCATGTGATTTGCACGGGTCTCGCGCGGAATTTGCAAGGAAACTGGACAAAAACTTTGCACGGAATTGCACATAAACTGCAGAAACCTTGCACGTAATTTTCACGGATCTCGCACGGAATTAGCACATAACACTGCAGGAAGTTTAACGTAGAATTTGCATAGTTTGCATGGATCTCGCACGTAAAACGCAGAAATTTTGAAAATAATTTGCACGGAAATGGACGGAAATTGCACGGGATTGCACGGAAATGGACGGAACTTTGCGGGGATTTGCACGGATCTTGCACCAGAAAACGGGCAAACTTTTCATGTGATTTGCACGGATCTCGCGCGGATTTGCACGGAAACCGGACGAAACTTTGCACAGAATCTGCACATAAACTGCAGAAACTTTGCATGTGGTTTGCACGGACCTCTGGCACGGAACGTGCACATAGACTGCGGAAGTTTACACGTAGAATTTGCACATAATTTGCACGGATCTCGCACGTAAAACTGTAGAAACTTTGCACATAATTTGCACGGATCTCGCACGGAATTGCAAAGAAAAAACGGACGAAACTTTGCACAGAATCTGCACATAAACTGCAGAAACTTTGTGAGTAATTTGCACGGATCTCGCCCGGATTTTGCACGGAAACAGACAAAACTTTGCGGAATTTACACGGATCTCGCACGGAATTTGCACACAAGACTGCAGGAACTGCATGTAATGTGCACGGATCTTGCACGTTAAAACTGAGGAACGTTGAGCATAATTTGCACGGATCTGGCACAAATTTGCACGGAAATGGACGGAACTTTGCACGGGATTTGCACGGATCTTGCAGTGAAAACGGACATAACTGTTCATGTGATTTGCACGGATCTCGCACGTAAAACTGCAGATACTGAACATAATTTGCACGGAAATGGACGGAACTTTGACGGGATTGCACGGAAATGGACGGAACTTTGCACGGGATTTGCACGGGTCTTGCACAGAAAATGGGCAAAACTTTTTCATGTAATTGCACGGTCTCGCACGGAGATTTGCACGGAAACCGGACGAAACTTTGCACGGGATTTGCACGGATCTCCACGTAAAACTGCAAGGAACAATTTGCACGGATCTCGCACGGAATTGCACACAAGACTGCAGGAACTTGCACGTAATTTGCACGGATCTCGCACGTTAAACTGCAGGAACTGCACGTACTTGCACGGATCTCGCACGGAAAGGACGGAACTGTGCACGGGATTTGCACGGATCTTGCACAGAAAACGGGCAAAACTTTTCATGCAATTTGCGGATCTGCACGGATCTCGCACGGAATTTGCACGGAAACCGGACGAAACTTTGGCACAGAATCTGCACATAAACTGCAGAAAACTTTGTGAGTAATTTGCACGGATCTCGCACGGAATTTGCACGAAATGGTCGGAAACTTTGCACGGGATTTGCACGGATCTCCACGTAAAACTGCAGAAACTTTGCACGGATCTCGCACGGAATTTGCACATAGAATGCAGAACTTTGCATGTGGTTGCACGGACCTGGCACGGAAAACGGACGAAACTTTGCACAGAATCTGCACATAAATGCAGAAACTTGTGAGTAGTTTGCACGGATCTCGCACGAAATTCGCACGGGAAATCGACGGAACTTTGCACGGGATTTGCACGGATCTTGCACGAGAAAACGGGGCGAAACTTTTCATGTAATTTGCACGGATCTCGCACGGAATTGCACATAAGACTGCAGGAAGTTAACATGTAATTTGCACGGACCTCGCAAGGGAATTTGCATGGAATTTGCATGGATCACGCATGTAAAACTGCAGACAGAAACTGCACACAACTTGCACAGTAATTTGCACAAATCTCGATGTAGAACGCAGAAACTTTGCACAGAATTTGCATGGAAAATGGACGAAAATTTGCAAGGAACTTGCACGGAAACAAAGAAACTTTGCAAGTAATTGCATGGAATTGCACGGAAAACGAACAAAACTTGCGGACCTCGCACGGAATTTGCACTGAAAATGTGAAACTTTCAGGTAATTGCACGGATCTCACACGGAATTTGCACATATAATGCCCGTGAAACTGCAGAAACTTGCACGGAATTTGCAAGATTTCGCACGTAAAACTGCAGAACTTTGCACGTACTTTGCACGGATTTCACACGGAATTTGCACGGAAACAGACAAAACTTTGCATGTAATTTGCACGACCTCGCACAGGATTTGCACGTAGTTTGCACTAATTTGCACGGATCTCGCACGGAAAATGGTGAAGCTTTGCACGGATTTGCGCGGAAAACGAACGAAGCCATGCACGTAATTTGCACGGGTCCCACACGGAAAAACGGGAAGAAAACTTTGCACGGATCTCGCACGGAAACAAACAAAACTTTGTAAGTAATTTGCACGGAAAACGAACAAAACCTTGCACGCAGTTTGCACGAACCTCGCACATAAGACTGCAGGAAGTTTGCACGTAATTTGCACAGACCTCGCAGTAAAACTGCAAAAACTTTGCACGAAATTGCACAGAAAAAGCGGACGAAGCTTTGCACAAATTTGCACGGATCTCACACGGAAAACAAACGAAACTTTGCAAGTAATTTGCACGGAAAACAAACAAAGCTATGCACGTAATTTGCACGATCTCACACGGAAATTGCACACAGACTGCAGGAAGTTTACACGTAATTTGCACGTACCTCGCACGTAATTGCACGTAAATTGCACGGATCTCACATGTAAAACTGCAGGAACTTCGAAACATAATTGCACTGATCTCACACGGAATTGCACGGAAACCAGACGAAAACTGCACGGAATTTGCACAAAACTGCAGAAACTTTACACATAAATTGCACGGTTCTCGCACGGGAAAATGAACAAAAACTTTGCAAGTAATTTGCACGGACCTCGCACGTAATTTGCACATAAGACTGCAGGAAGTTTGCACGTAATTTGCACAGATCTCGCAAGTAAAACTGCAGAAACTTTGCGCATAAATTGCATGGAAAATGGACAAAACGTTTCACGGAATTTGCACATAGTTTGCACGGACCTTGCACGTAATTTGCACGAGTAATGCCCGTGAAACTGCAGCAGAAACTTTGCACGGAACTGTAGTAATTTGCACGGATCTCGCATGTAAAACTGCAGAAAAACTTTGCACATATTTGCACGGATCTCATACGGAATTTGCACGGAAACGGAAGAAAACTTTGCATGTAATTTGCACGGACCTCGCACGGATTTGCACATAAGACTGCAGGAAGTTTGCACGTAATTTGCGGATCTCGCACATAGAACTGCAAAAACTTTGCACGGAAATTGCACTGAAAACGGACGAAACCTTGCACGTAATTTGCACGGATCTCGCACGGACAACAAAACAAAACTTTGCAAGTAATTTGCACGGAATTTGCGCGGAAAACGAACGAAGCTATGCACATAATTTGCACTGATCTCGCACAGAATTTGCACAGTTATAATGAATTATAATGGTAATGTATTCCCCTGCAAAAAAAATTATATGAATATTAGAAGTCACCTTGGAGTTCCGTGCACTTTTATAAGGTCACAAAACATACACACAGAATTTACAGTAAGGGCTATATCATCCACTTATATTACTATATTTAGATAGGAAATATTAACACCTATTAAAGAGGCATGTCCATCCTTTTAAAAAAATTTTTGATATATTGTATTCTCCCCAGCCCCAACCGCATTATTATTATATTATTATTATATTATTATCTCCAGAAATCCCCCAATCTTACTACCTTCCCTCTATCCTCGCAGCACAGTCCCGGTCCTCTGATTGCATAAAACTGCAAGCAGGGGGCTGGACCGGCAGCTGCGTCTGAGAGGCGTAATCACGGACACGGCTGCCAGTAGTCAGAACGGCGGAGGATAGAGGATAGGAAAGATCGGGGGAGTTTCTGGAGATAATAATAATGTGGTTGGGCTGGGGGAGGGAAGCCTACAATATATCCAAAGGGTTTTGTGCTAGGGCAGGGAGACCAAAACGGGAGGGAGAGGGAAAGGGGGGGGATGGCTGCATGTGCAAATTCTCCCGGAGGAGAGATAGGAGGCAGCTATGACTCTGCTAGGCTCTGGTGGACAGTTTTTTGGACTTTGGGGAAACATTGCAGGAGAACCATTGAGATGGGATGTAAGGTAAGGATTTTATGCACCCAGTAGTGGGTGTGAAATTATAGTTTTGGGGGTGAAAAGCCCAAAAGTAGGGATAAGGATCCTGGATCATGCAGTGCCTTAATCAGTGGATTTTGCAGGTGTATGATAACTCCCAACCGTCTCATTTTCAGAGGGACTGTCCTATTTTCGGGTCGGTCTTTTTTCCATTGTCCCAGCACCCCCTCTTTGTTCCCGCGATGTACAGGGTGGGAAAGGGGGCTGGAAAGGGGGGCTGGGCATCACATGGGGGCGGGGGCATGATGTCACCCAGTGGGGTGGTCTCACAAGAGACCACCCCAGAATGAGGGAGACTCCAGGACAATCCGGGAGAGGTGGGATACCTATGTCTGGTAAAATTTTACTCTTAAACAGGGTTATTCAATAAAAGTTCTTATCGTTAAAAATGGTGCTAATTTTGCCCCAACCAATCAGATGTTACCTTTAGATTTTAGATGATTTCTGGTTGGTTGGGGCAAAATTAGCACCATTTTTAACAGTAAGACCTTTTATTGAATCTCCTGAAAAAATGGAAAAACGGAAGTGAGGGTGCAGGCTTTAGGACCCTGCAGTAAGATGTCAGTTGGAGACTCAGTTCCTGTCTGCTGGGGGCGGGGGCTCTTTGTACTGAATGGAGCTGCTGAGGATAATACAACATAGAGAGAAAGACAGCAAACAAACACCATGGGTCTAGGTTAGTACAGAGTGGGATCTGCATTTTACACTGCAATGTCCACTGGGGGTCTTTGTAACAGGCAACTTACTAACCCTTCCCCAATGAAAGTTTAATAAGTTGCCTGTTACTGAAAACAAACCCCAGGTGGACTTTGCATTTAGTTTAACAGTACTAGTTATGGTCAGGGGTGTGCAGTGCCTGTTACCCATAATCATGCACATTGCTGCCCACAATACCCATAATGTGACACATTGCTACCCACAATACCATAATGTGCACATGCTACCCACAATACCATAATGTGCACATTGCTACCCACAATACCCATAATGTGCACATGCTACCCACAATACCCATAATGTGCACATTGCTACCCACAGTACCCATAATGTGCCCATTGTTACCACAATATCCTAATGTGCATTGTTACCCACAATACCCATAATATGCACATGTTACCCACAATTACCCATAATGTGACATACACTAATGTGCACATTGTTACAGGCAATACCCATAATGTGCACATTGTTACCACAATGTGCACATTGTATCCACAATACCCATAATGTGCACATTGTTTACCCTGTTACTACAAAACCCATAATTATCACAGTGCACATTGTACTCTCAGTAACCCATAATGTGCACATTGTTACCCACCAATACCCATGATGTGCACATTGTTACTCACAATACCTGTCTTGTTCTTGACTGTATTACTGGAGCTTGTGGGTAATTGGTGAACCAGGTTACAAGAAAACACAGGAACTGTATTCTGAAGAAACAGGCTTTACTGAAGTTACTAACTTAGAACTAAAACAGAAGAGAGCACAATATATAAAAGTGGAGTCCAGAACTTACAGCACTAAGCACAACAATGTATCAACACATAACATGTGACTAGAGACTGGCTCAGTCTTAAAGTCACAGCACTATATATTACATCCTCCATCTTAATTAAGTTTACCCATCATGAGTCATACTTTTTTTGTATCAAACAAATATACTCATATACTTAGTTCAGTATGTAATCATGGTAACTTTACAGGTACTTTCACAGATCTTCCAAAGCGGGTACATGCGGGACTTTTGTTTGGTGGGCTGCTTGCATGGACTCATCAACTGAATGTCTTGAGTACAGCCAATGCTGTGGAAGATACTCTGGGGATTATTTCAGAGGTACTTAGTTGATTTCCTCTGGAGATTAATTTCATCTTCACCAGCGGGAACAGTTGTGTCATATCTCAAATGATGTCTATTTCGGTAGTTTGCTCCTTTAGCGGTGACTACTGTATATGACCGTGTTCAGCACTAGGTTTTGAAATAACTGCAGGCTGCCATCCTTGGGAGGTTTGCATTCTCACTTGTCTCCCTGATGAAAGATAGGCAAGTCTTTAGCACCACGATTATAGTACTTTCTTGAGATTTCTGCAGTTTCAACAATTGTTTGTGAGCATTCACATAAATTTTAGGTTGAAGAACCCTAGTTGTTCAGGCAAAGTACTTTCCAACACTCTGCCCATCAGGCAGTTGAGTGGTTTGCAATGTGAGTGCCAGAGATGGGTGTATTCTGAGATGCAAAGGGGCCAAATGTGGATCAACACCAGTGCTATAGGAATTCTTGAAGAGAAGTTTCACAGTTTGAATCATCCTCTCCGCTGACCATTAGATTGTGGATATCCTGGACTAGAATGAACCAGTATAATGGCCCATTGGGATGCAAATGTATATCTCTGCTGGAAAGGGGCATATTATCAGAAACCATCTCACGAGGAATGCCGTGTCTCGCAAACACTGCTTTAAGTTTGGCAATGACAGTTTGTGATGTTTATCTGTAAGTCTCAGGATTTCTGGATATTTCGAAAAAATAGTCCCACAATCAGCAAAAATGCATGGCCTTTAAAATCAAAAATATCTACAGCAAAGTTTAAGCCAAGGAAGTACTCATGTGACAATAATGTCTCTTTTGGTTGGCTGGTAGGTTCTCTTGGCAAAACTGGGACAATGTTCTACCATTTGCTCAATGTCTTTGGACATGCCAGGCCAGCACATAATCATTCTAGCTCTTGCTTTTGAGCGTTGTATTCCTTGGTGAGCAGTATGAAGTCTTTTTAGCATTTCAGACCTCAAACCTGTAGGGATAAAAATTCTATCTACACATAAGGAGTTCATCAGCTATGGAAAGGAATGTCGCATTGACCAAAAATGGATACAATGTAGATGATATTGTTTCCTATGCTTTGGCCAACCATTCACATGCATATCCTGAACAGCTTTAAGAGTAGTATCATCTTTCTGAGGTCTTTCTTTAAAGTCGTGTAGCAGGTCTTGACTTATTGATTCTGTGCACTGCATTGCATAAAACCACTTTCTCCTCAAATATATCTTCACCAACATTAGTATGGTGGCATCAACTGCTCTGGAAAGTGCATCAGCAATTACAACCAATTTTCCTGGAGTATATTGAAACAGACAAGTCATATTTTTGCAGCTTGTAATAGCATTCTCTGTAATCTAGCTGGGGCTTGACCAATGGGTCTTGTAGAATAGCTTTGCAGAGGTTTATGATCTGACTGTACTTTACATGAGCTCCATAGATGTACTGATGGAATTTTAGTGGCAAATACGATTGCCAGCAGTTCCTTTCGATTTGTGCATAGTTTTGTTCAGTATGTGATAGTGCTCTTGAAGCATATACTATTGGTTTCCTTTCTGCAGAAGACATGCACCTAGCCTGTCTTTGAGGCATCAGCTTGTATTTCAAGTTGTTTGGATGGATTAAAGAAAGTGAGAGCGGAGCTTTTGTCAGACAGAGTTTAATGAATTTATGGCTGTATCTTGTTCTGGCCCCCCACTGCCCACAGTATCTTTCTTTAATAGCAGTCTCAGAGGTGCAGTTAAGGTTGCCTCATTGGGAATATATATTGAGCCAAGTAGCCTTATTATTCGAGAAAAACGCATCAGGCCTTTCTATCCTGAGGTGTATGCATGCTTAGGACTGCTGAGACTTTAGCATCATCTGGCTTGACACCCTCTGGGGTTATGATGTGGCCCATGTACTTAACTTGTTTCACCAAGTATTGAATTTTTTCTTTGGTTGAACTTAATGCTAAGTTTTTGGCTCGCTCCATCACTTTGTCTCAGAGGGTTATCATGTTCTCTTTAGTAGAAGCAGCAATGATCATGTCATCAGCTATATGTGGATGCCTTCAATGTTTCAAAAGCCTCTGCATTCTTGTTGTGTGAAACATTCACTAGCAGACTTAATTTCAAATGGTAGCCGATTGAATTTGTAGCGGCCCATGGGGCCCCATGGTGTGTTAAAATGTGCACAGTCGTGAAGATTGCTCATCCAGAACTACCTGCCAGTAGCCATCATTTTTCATCTAAAATGGTTAAAGAATGTTTCCACTCAGTTTAGCTAGACATCCTCAGGTGTAGGAATGGAATAATGTTGCCGCTTTATAGCTTATTAAGATCTCTGGGATACAGGCAGACTCTGAGGTTCCATTCTTTTTTCAGTAATCACAAGACTGTTACCCAAGCTGTAGGTACAGTCACTGGACACACAACTGTCAGTTGCAGCTCCGAGAAAGGGTTTGTTTAAATTTGTCTAAAATGGTATAGGGAATTTTCTGCACCCATGTATGATTGGTGGGACAGTGGAGATGATGTGAATGTGAGTGTGTCCCAGGAAAATTACCAAGTCCTTCAAACTTCAGGGTATTGGGATATCAGGTCTTGTTTGGTTGCAAGTGGTTTGGTATCCAGCATATCTATCTCTTTGTTAGTGTAGATTGCACACGCTTTCCTTCCTAGGATAGGGGCAATAGTTTTCATTGGTAATGAAAAACTGTAAGTTAAACATCTGACCTTTTACCATAATTTGTAAAGTTGTACATCCTTTTGGAATCAGTTTCAAGCCGCCATATGAGACTAAGGCAGTGGTGGTGGGTTTATTAGCACAGGAGTAGGACAGTGTTTTTAACCGTTGCAATTGGTATTACATTAGCTGATGCTCCAGTATCTAGCTTGAATTTGACAATTGTTTCTCCAATGGTGATATCTGCATAACAGGCATCATCCTGCATCTGTGAAACATAGGGTGTTTTCTGTAAAACACCTATAAACAGAGAGTCTATTTCTTTTGACTTCTCATTTGCTTTTAAACAGATTTTTGTTCTGCAGCATTTGGCAAAGTGATTTTTTCCACAATTTATGACATGTTGCTCCATAAGCTGAACACTATTTTGGTTTGTGCTGCTGTCCACATTGCTTGCACTTGTAAGTGTTGTGGATCAGGTGCCTTGAATTGCTTTGCTTTATTGTTCCTGTCATTTTATTTTTGGAAATTCTTATTGGCTTCCATTAGCAAGGACTTGAATATGCCTCTCAGTGGTGTTTACACACATGGCTTCAATTTGTGCTTTGTGTTTTCTTTAATTCTACAGATTGACACTGCTTTTTCTAGGGTTAGATCTGGGTCAGCTAACAGTCTTTCTTTTAAAGTAGAGTTGCTGATGTGATGAATACAATTTTGTCTCTGAGCATAAGATCTCTGGTCTTTAAACTCACAGTCTTTAGCTTTAGCTTCAGCTCGTGACAAATCTGTCTATCCCTCCACTGTCTGGCATGGGGTGAGTCCAGAACGATATCTCTCAAAACACACTGGTTTTTCTGGGGTTACAATGATTTATTAAAGCTTCCAATAGCTCTTTCATTGTAGGGGCATCAGGATCCTCATACCTAAGTTCATAGTATTATACAGCTCTAAACCTTTACCCTTAGTGTGCACCTACGCAAGATGGCTATTTATGATCCTCTGGGAACTTGCTAGCACCAGTTGCTGTCAGGTATAACTGTAATTTTTGCTCCCATCTCCTCCAGTTTTCACTGAGATTTCCAGAGAATAGTAAAGCATTAGGAGGTTTTAAAACTGCTCCATGTTATTATTAAGCACACACACCAACTGTGTTCCAGTCCCTTCTGATAAACAGCACAGTTTGCTTCAGTTACTCACAGTTTGTGGTCTGATTCTAGCAGTGATCTGGTTGCACTCCAACTTTACACCATGTTGTCTTTTGACTGTATTACTGGAGCTTGTGGGTAATTGGTGAACCAGGTACAAGAAAACACAGGAACTGTATTCTGAAGAACAGGCTTACTGAAGTGCTAATTAGAACTAAAAACAGCAAGAGAGCACAATATAAAATGGAGTCCAGCACTTACAGCACTAAGCCAGGGTTGGCCAACCGTCCGTAAATTTACGGACAGTCCGTGAGAAAATGTGTCAAAAAATATGCCCGTCCGTAATGTCCGTTATTTTTATGTCCGTCCGTTAAAAAAAATAATTTTTCGGTGGTTGCTACTTTAAATGTCATTGGGAGCCTTGACTTACATTACGCGGCAGAATGCAGCTCTATCTCCTCCCCTCTCTTCTGACTGTAACTCACTGCCTGGTAACTCCTCCCCTCCCTTCAAGCCTTGCCTGACCAAATGTGTTCCCGGGTGTTTGGAGGGGGCGGAGCCGGAGGCACTGCTGGTCTGCTGCTGAGTGGGAGAGCAGAGCTATTTTACTGAGCCTGACAGCGCGGGGACGGGGTGCCGATACAGGAACCTCCCTGCTGACAGTGTCTGCTGCTGAGAGCCATCATCCATGCACGGAGCTCAGCTGCCTGTCAGGATGGTGACCTGTTTCTATAGTATGTATTTAGTATATGGGACTCGAAGAAGTCAGTAGTGTACTAGTGTGTCTGGATTGAGAGACACAGACTTGCTCTGTTAATTCATGTGCTGACTGGGAGAAGGGAGGGTTTGCTTGCTATCTTTATTTATGAGATACATTGGTTTCAGCTTCTTCCCCCTGCCCAGGCTGTTAACCTGATGGTTTATTACTGTCTGATAGTCTGGGCAAGATTAAGGAAGCTGAAAAGCTATGTATGGGGGTCTCAGGAAAATAATAAATATAACCACTGTTAATAGCAATTAGACTCTTCATCCCTAAAACTGAAAGGTGTGTTAAAACCAGCCCTCAGATAATTATTAGACAATGGCCTCCAGTTATAAGCCAGCCCTCAGTTCATTACCCAGTGTTAGTCAGTCCCCCAGTTCATTAATATTGTTTTTTAGCACTCCAGTTCAAAAACAAGGGATTGTGAAACCAGCGTTACAGTCAGCGCTCAGTTCACAAACCAGCTTTACAGCCAGCCCTCTAGTTCACAAACCAGCTTTAAGCCAGCCCTCTAGTCACAAACCAGCTTTACAGCCAGCCCTCAGTTCACAAACCAGCTTTACAGCCAGCCCTCCAGTTCACAAACCAGCTTTACAGCCAGCCCTCCAGTTCACAAACCAGCTTTAGTCTGCCATCCAGTTCACAAACCAGCTTTATAGCCAGCCCTCCAGTTTACAAACCAGCTATACAGTCAGCCCTCCAGTTTACAAACCAGCTTTACAGTCAGCCCTCCAGTTCCCAAACTAGCTTTAGTCTGCCATCCAGTTCAAAAAACAGCTTTATAGCCTGCCCTCCAGTTCACAAACCAGCTTTACAGCCAGCCCTCCAGTTCACAAACCAGCTTACAGCAGCCCTCCAGTTCACCAAACCAGCTTTAGTTGCCATCCAGTTCACAAACCAGCTTTATAGCCAGCCCTCCAGTTCACAAACCAGCTATACAGGCAGCCCTCCAGTTTACAAACCAGCTTTAGTCTGCCATCCAGTTCATAAACCAGCATTACAGTCAGCCCTCCAGTTTACAAACCAGCTTTACAGTCAGCCCTCCAGTTCACAAACTAGCTTTAGTCTGCCATCCAGTTAAAAAAACAGCTTTATAGCCTGCCCTCCAGTTTACAAACCAGCTTTACAGCCAGACCCCCAGTTCACAAACCAGCTTTACAGCCTGCCCTCCAGTTCATGAGTTAGCAAAACAGTTTATGAAAATAAGGCACTTGACAGCTGAAAGTAAGATGTTTCTTAAGATATTAAAGTAATAGGGGGATAGATTTGGGAAGAATTATTTTCAGTGATGGGCAACGCAAACACAATTGTTATCTGTATAGATGCTCTAATAGTCCATTTTCTCAAGGAAACTCATTAAATGGGGGAGTGGCTTAGGCACGCTACTAACTCACCCCTGTCCGTAAAAAAAATGGGTGTCCAGGAATTTTTGCCCTCTTGTCCATGAAATTTTGAAATTAGGTTGGCAACACGCCTAAGCAAACAAATGTATAACACATAATGTGACTAGGACTGGCTCAGTTCTTAAAGTCACAGCACATATCATATACAACCCATAATGTGCACATTGGTACTCACAACACCCATAATGGCATATTGTTCTCACAATACCCACTATGTACATTTGTTACTCACAATACCATAAGGTGTGCACATTGTTAGCCACAATACCCATAATGTGCAGATCGATTCTGGTGTGGGGGCTGTCTGAGATGATGGGACAAGAGGACTTGTGTGTCAAGCATATCAGTGCTCATAGGTGTAGTTTGTGGGTCCATTATATGAAAAAGGCATGTGTAGCCTTAAAATATAGACACCAACTAAGTACTGGTCCTACGTGAGTATATAGTCATTAAAAAGTAGTGTTATTGTATTTTCTACACCACAGACTTCTACTAGACCAAATATAGCAAACTAGTCATATGCAATACAGTGTGAGTCTTAGCATAAATAAGTGCCTATCACACGGTAACACCATGTGTGGGGTTGGTCTAATTTTTTGTCATCGACCCCCAGAAATCTTTTGTGTTGATGTCTGCGTTATGTATATATGAGTGTGTAATGCACCTTTTATGCTAAGTTGATCTGTATTTGCACGAGACTATGTTGCTGATATTGGTTGCTAGTAGAAGTCTGTGAGGAAATAGCAACTATAAACTACTTTTTAATGATAAAGACTCAAAGCGGTCTAGTGCCTTAGGTGGACCGGTATGGTACTTATGTGTGTCCATATTGTAGGGTACACATGCCTTTTTTTTCATTGTTTATATATATACTGACCCCATGACAGTCTTAATATGTCGTTTTAGACACAGAGTGTCAAGAGCCGTGTTAACTTTTCGGTTTACCGCAAGGTTATTCGTGAAATGAAAAACACCTGTTTTGCGCATTTATAAAGGTTGCGCTAAGGGTCTGCGAAACATTTTTAGCAACATATCGCTAAATGCTTTTCGTAATGCATCGGGCGGGTAATTTGAGCAAAAGGCGAGCAAAAAGCGTTATCGCAATTTATAACACAAAGCGGAAAAGTGTTTATACGCATTAAATGGAGACTATATTATCGCAAAACTTGAGGGTGGCAAAAAGGCATCTTTTACAATGTGTGTGGGAGTTTGGATTTT
>JAACNH010006439.1:0-17303 GCA_019447015.1 Hymenochirus boettgeri
AAATACAGTAGTGCATCAATTTGAAAGCAGTGGTAAAGCAATCAGAGCATGCAAAAGGGTTTCTTATCTTAATATGACTACTATGTTTGATTTTATTTATTTATTATTGTAGATATTTATTAAAGTAACAATGATAATGGCAATGCAGCCACTCAACATAGTACAGGAAAATAAAAATCCATAGTACAGGCAGGTAATCATTATCGCCCCAGGCTGTGACACCGATATCCAATTAGTAATTGAGGAAGTAACAATGCTCATCTGCCCGGAGGGGAAGTAATTGCTAGTGTTACCATTTTTTTCTATCTTTTTTAAGAAGAAAAAAAAATATTAGCAAAAGCAAAAAATAAAAAGCAAAACAACACATTAACATAAATAATTCAAGCCTTCGCTTCTTTTCACAGGTAATTTATATTCAGGTTTCACTAACGTTATATCACGTGGGACTGGCCCGATGGATTAGCTGTCCCTACGGGAGGCCTACCAGGGGCGACTGACATTGGCCCATATTATCGATTCATGGGCCCCAGGTAACTTTGTACAAATCATGTTCATTTCTGTGTTGTGCTATAAGATACTCCATAACTCTTTTTTCAGTAGGTGAGGATTTGGCTCAAAAGAACACATACAATATGGTTCTCTGTATCATCACGTTTACCAAAGTTTGCACCAGTGATCATTTTGGCAGCAACATATATGGTATGGCTACATCTTCAGAAAATCTATGTTTAATCTGGGCAAACAAATAGCAGAAGGTAACTTCTTTATGGTAACCATCTCTTCAAACAGATATACGCATCTAGTAATACAATCTAGAATGTCATAATATCTGATCAATGAAAGGTTTATTCAGGGTTTAAAGGAGGCTGGAATAAAGCTGTTCGGAATGTTAGGAGTCTGGGCAAAAGGGAGCAGTGTATAAGAGATTCTTATAGGGTTATTATATAGTTCCTTCTCTGCATGTGAGGTAAGGTGAGAAAGTGAGAAGAGTATATTGAATTTAGCCCAACCTGCCTGGAGCTTCACAAAAGGCCAGTGAATAAAGTTCCTAAGTTGGGGGGGGGTCCGGAACCTCTTATCCCCCTTGTGAGCGTCTAGCCATTGCTACTTTACATAAAAGCTTTTGTGATTTGTTATCCCATATAAATTTTATTAAAGGCCATCTAAACCTTACAGAAAAACTTTTAGCATGTTGTAGGCTACCCCTGCCCACCCCCAACCACTATATCAAATTACTTAAAAAAGAAGATTTTGGCCCTTGCGGGCCTGCGGCGCTCTGATCCAATCTCGCTGCTTGCCAGAACTTGCGAGCAGGGGCTGGACTGACAGTAGAGAGTTAGTTTGGGGGGGGGGGTGGACATGCCTTTAAGCATGCGGAAGTCGATGGAGTACCTGCAGAGGGATATCTATCGGGAGGGTCTTAAGCTCAAAATATATGTGAGCACTGGAAGTACCAGCATCTTTGAATTTGAATTCAACTAAACCAGGAGATGGAATAGGTTTTCCATCACTAAAGGACATCTCTAGCTTTCTGAACCATCGAGCCCTATTGACCCGTTATAGCTGGTGGAATTGAGGAGTAATACTTAATATAATCCCCTTTCCATTGAAAATGGCAGTTTAGTTGAAGAAGGCTTAGTGTTGCAGACAATTTGTTTATAGCGAGGCCTTCAGATATGTCTTGATTAAGCTTACACCCCAAGAAAGCACCATAATGCTGCAAAATGCCATGGAGATTTAGCAGGTAGAGATGGACTACTAAATCAATCGAAGTGCTGGGTCAAGGGCAAGACCAAAACATTCCCTATTAGGGGTCCTGCAAACAGATCAGTCAGTATTTCAGAAGCATTTATGTATACACAGACAAAATGCTGAATGGGCAGGTAACGGTCATTAGAATGGGAAAATAATGCCCTTTTTTCTTTAAAGTATATGTATTTGCACCAAACTTCCCCTTTAATCTTTATTATTGTCATTTGCATTACAAAAGGGTGATGTGTAAGGCTGTGAAATCTAAGATTGGGACCAGTAATATGCGGAAAAATATTACACATGTAATGTGGTGAAAAGTTTTGTAATATTTGTAAGTGAGTTTGTCTGTTCCTGTGCATTTGCCTGATGGTAAAAAACACAGGGTGCGTTGCAGTTCAATGGCTGTTATTTCCTTGTTTAAATTACACTTTTGGCCTAGGGAAGGATTATTTAGGTCACTTCAGGCAGTAGGATACATGAACCTTATCAAACGTCAGTGAAGGTGGGCGAGTTACAGGAGCGTAAATAAGCCTCCAGTTGGGGTTGTCTAGAGTATGGGAAAGAGGAGTCTAACTTTGAATATAATCTTTTATAGTACTGGAGAAAACCTTGAGCTATTTGTTAAGGACTTGTGGCCTGGGAACACCAGTCAGTTGTAACGGGATGCATTACAGGGCTAGAGTCTGAGTTGTGGTCTGAGAAGTGTATGAGCTCAGCTCTGGAAAAAGGGCAGTAACCCTCCGAAGGGATGCAATTGAAATATAAGTATTCCCTTGTTAACAGTTCCTTCTGCAAGTCCTGCCATCATAGTGTCACACTTTATTCTGGAGCCCCATTAGATGCAGTGACCACAGCTTTGTGTGCCTCCCACAACACCCCCAAAGACGATACAAAACCAACCAAAATATTGCCTCATTCAGTCTCCACTAGCATGTTTTAGGGTGTGTGGGTAAGATATGCAAATTTAATATAATGGGACTATGATCAAAGCCAGAGATAGTAGATATGTGGGTGGAGGAGACAAAACGTAGTAGAGAGGCTGTTGTTTAGAAATAATCTAACAGAGAGTGTGGTGGGGATGGGAATAAATGGAATATTGTCAAGCAGTCAGGTGCTCAATGCTCCAAGACTCATAAAGGTGGAATTTCTGGAGTTTCTTGGAAAGTCCCTCATTCCTACCTCCTAATTTACAGGGAGGTATAGTGAATTTGTCCATACTGGGGGAGGGGGGGGGGTTAAAGTCACTTAAGTCAATTAAATCAAATGTGATAAGGCGATGAAGGACCATCCTCAGAAACCTCAGTTGGTTTATGTTTGGAAAATATTTATCACAAAGAACAACGTCAATGTTCAGGAGTGTACCCTGCAGTATAATATATCTACCTGCTACATGTATCCATTGTGGTGAGGTTCACTTTCCCAGGGAGTTTAACCCCTTAACATTCATAGACACTACCCTTAATGTACCTGCCAAGCTGGAGTGGTGTCAGAGGTCCAGAGACTAAGTAGAGAGACCAAGGTGGATTTAGCTTGTCTGGGCAATATAAAGAGGGGCTGCTTGTGCCTAAAAAATACCAAAACAGAAATAGCATAAAATGTTTGCCAACCAATAGGTGAAAATGCAAAAGGTGATCTACCATGTAAGAGTGGCAGTCCCCACAATGTGAATAAATACCTAGTGAGTATTGACCCAAGCTCCCAATATGATCAAGAAAGTTTTAGAGAGGGAAATGATCCTTTCAATGGGGAGAGAAAGATTATAACAATATAAAATCTAATACGCTTGCAATATCAGATATAACAGTACACTCTAAGTGTACTAGAAAGGGCCACATCAGAAGGGGAAGGGAGACAGGGGAGGACATTAACCTGAGTAAGCCAAGTGAATTTAAAGCTAATGCTTTTACGGTCTATCACATAACCTATAGCCTGTTATGTGGCATAAAACCTGCTATACTGAACGAAAGTGGCCAATATAGAGAGTAAAACAAACCCCCAAAGAGGGGAAGGTGCTAAAAGCAGCGTCAAAGGCAACTTGGTAATTTTCTTTAAGAGGTAATAGGATCCCAACTAGGACAGATGACCTAAAATTAGTAATACATTTTAGACAAATCAACTGAAGCTATGGTATAACATGATATTATATGAGAGTTATGTAGATCAGCAAATTAGCGAAACCAGAAAGGCTTGGAATGGCGGAGTGCAGAGAGGGGTTCTAAATCTGGGGTTCTAAGATGTCTGCATTTTTTGGGATGACTTGGTCTGGAACCCTGTGATGAAACTGGAGCCCATGATAAATTTGGACCATCTGCTAAAAAGTGCTATTGGTTTCCAGTCCAGTAACTCTATGTTGGGAAGTGTGTCTGATTTCATCATTTCAATCATATACTCCTTTTCAAAAACCTTGATACAAGTTATTATATGGTAGTTTAATAGGTCTAAATAAATATCTTAAATAACAAATAAAAGCTCATTTTAAGAATTTGAAAGCTGTGTTCCATGGGTTATAAGTTGTTTATACAGTAATAGTACCAGTCCAGTACCAGACAAATGTTTGTATACACCTTCTAAATTAATGGGGTTTTTTTTCTTTGTTTTCATTGGTTTTATTTTTTTCTATACTGTACATTATTATTGAGGACATGTCATGAACTTACCTGCCACTCTGGTACCGTGCTGCTCAGTGTGCATGTACCATTATTTCCTCTGTTTCCTGTATAAAGCAATAGTGTCAGAGTTAAAAGAAGATTGAGCAATGAACCCTATTTACAGTATTGCAGGTTGCACAAAGAAACCTTCTTAAGCATCCTATTCACATGCATCAAACTTTGCAAATCCATGGCAGATTCCAATGGATTGCTATCAGGTCTATTGGTTTTGTTACATAAACAGGGCCCATATCAGGAAAGTCCCATAGGATTCAAAAGGATTTGCTTGATATCAGCAAAATGTATTGCCACCTTTATTCCAGTAAACTAGTAGAATTCAATTTTCCAAATGACCACTTCACACTTTTACTACTGGTTTGGAGAAGCCAATAAAAATCCAAAATTGTCATCTTACATTAACAAAAATGTTTTTGTTTTTATATGACCAAGTCCAAAATCAAAATAATTTTGTTTTAAAATATAGGTCATTTCATTTATAATGCAACACAGAATTCAGTGAGATACAATTTTTGCCACACACTATTATCCCAATGTCAACCCTCATTCCATAAAGTAAATAGAATTCTAGGTGCTTTTTTATGTTCCTGATTAAATGGTCTGAAATATTCAGACCTAAAATGGACCATCAGTTCATGGAAAGCATTGTATGTACTAATGGTTACTGCACCAATTGGTTTCCTTTGCCTTTAAGTATATAGTCAGTAATAGTATAGTTCAGGCAATTTAAAAAGCAAATTTCCCAGCATACATTTTCTTTAATAAAGTAACTTCATTTATCCTAATATTGATGTTTATTAATATTTCCCTTTATTTATATAGATATATTCTTTATTTTCATTACTATTTCCATTCTTAAAAATGTAAAAATGAGACATA
This sequence comes from Hymenochirus boettgeri, assembly GCA_019447015.1. Lineage (NCBI taxonomy): Eukaryota > Metazoa > Chordata > Amphibia > Anura > Pipidae > Hymenochirus > Hymenochirus boettgeri. The sequence goes on from JAACNH010006439.1 coordinate 5,298, forward strand.
TTTGCCCAAACACTTGATGGATTTTTTTTAAGTTAAAGGGTATCTCCACCCCAAAAACCCATATTTTATGTAGTGTAGGGCAACCCAGCCCACCACCAACTGCAATGTTTATACGTTTAAAAAAAGTCCAGAAATCAACTTACCCAGCTTTGTTCCTTGGGCTCTCTGCCTCTGTTGCTACTCCATTCCCAGATGTAGCAATAGGGGCCGGACCAGCAGCCGCATCTGTGATTGGCTGAGAGTCAGCCAATCAAATATGCGGCTACTGGCTATGGAGAGAGCCAACGGAATGAGGTCGGGTAAGTCTATTTCTGTGCTTTTTCTGACTTATAAACACATTGGTTAGGGTTGGGGGGGTTGCCCTACACTAAAGAAAAGTTATTTTATTGCTAGAAGATGAAGAAGCATGCAACGGATGTTACACAGACAGCTCCTACTCTTCCTTTTTTGGGACTTTCAAAGGCACTGCAGCAGAACTATAAGAAGCTGAGAAGTAAGGTAAGGATTTTTAAACACTACACAGTGGAGCCAGTAGTGGGTCAAATTTTAGTTTTGGGGGTGGACATGCCCTTTAAAAATAAACAGAATAATTTCCTAATAACTATTTTCTATCTGTTGTGGTTAGTCAGACTTTATTTAAGCATTTGTTTAATGAAATGATTTATTATTACACTAAAAAAAAAATTGTTTTTTTTTTTCCAGTCTTTGGTTTTCTTATGGTTCCTTTCATTTTGTGTCATTTAAAGAAGAAAAGCCCTACATTTAATCCTAATAGAGATTATTATGGGCAGCCAAACATTTCTTAGGTTTATTAAGTCCTTGTATGCATTTAATTGGTTTTGGTCTATTCGCAGCCAACAATTATATAGGAAAATAACCACGATATAATTAGAAATTCCCCACCTAAAATAGATATACTTAGTCTTAATAAATAAATGACTTGGACCATACATTATATATCACTCAAATCCATGAGGACTTAAATTATGTATAATACATCAACGGTGTGATTTATTTATTAAGCAAAACATGAATTTTCAGTGCTTGTATTTTGAGGCACAGTTTGTCACACACAGCTAAATGATGTATTCTTATTAGTCCCACTCAATTACCAAGTCATCCCTCTGTGCTCTGCGTATTTGTTAATGATAGTGCCACAACACTGCATCTACAATACCTGTGATTTTAGTGATTCATAGCCGCTCACTAAAACTGTGAAAATGATGAATTGAGGTCTGTTGATTAAATGCTGCTAACAGTATGCCTGTGTTTGTCGCAGTCAGAAGTTAAAGAAACAGCATTGCCAAAATCATTTTAAAACCCTAATTAACCAGCATTGGGTTTAAAGTTTTTTTTGTTGTTGTTTTTTTTTTTTTTACAGCATTTTTAAAAGATGATGAAAAAAAAGTCTAATTTTCCAATAAATCATAGATGGTATGTAAAGGCTTTAATAGACTGATAATATTTACGTAATGAATTTTACAAAATCTTAATTTCCTATTAATGGTGCAAATTTTAAAAAATAATTCTGGGCAATTTAATCATTATCTGCATAGATATCATGCAATAGCATTTACTGTAAAAAATTACATAAATGTATTATTTCTCGGAAATCTAGGGTTACCTTTAATTCCACATTTTCCCCCCACTTTATATCCAATGAATAACCAAGTAATGGCTGTTTGGTTAATAGATAATATAATGAATATAAAATATTGCTATTGAGTAGTAACCTCAGGTCCCAGTTCATTCAATGTCACATCTGTACTATTATTGGTTGTAGCTGCCATTATGGTTCATTTGCATCAACCATTTGTTCCTCTGTGATAAACAATAATTACCTCACAATGTATATTTTGCTTTGTTTGCAGCTTCTTGAACAACTAACGGGGAAATGCATTAAAGGAAACTGACACTTCTTACCTGCCCAAAATGCAATAATCCCTTTACAAAATTTACTGCATCGTTGTAGCCCCAGTTTGCACCTCCATTCTCTAGGTGCACTCCATGGTAATGCAAATCTTAACTTATATATAAAGGTTCAGGATGCAAAAGTTTAACTGGAACAAAATTTTATATCAATAATACGACATGATACGACACAACTTTTCTGGGGCTTCCTCCCCTTGCTTAAACCTGAATTTTGTTTCAGTTGAAAGTATGCCCCTGACCTTTTATATATATGGACTTACCTGGACTTTACTGGCAGAAGTTTGTTTTGCCACGGGCAAGTGGTGCCTTCACTGTCCGAGGGATCCGAGATATTGCCATTGAACACTCCCGATCTGCGTCATGGAAGTGGTGATGTATTAATGCACTGTATTTGTTTCCTCATTAACTGAGTTCCACTCTGCAGGTGTGCGCACACAGTTTGGATTGCATCCTTCCTTTTGTTCCGATCGAACTATTCAGGATTTTTTATGCCGAGTCCCAAGTTGCTATTTCTGATACAGTGACATGACTGCTGCTTCAGTGACATTGTGTAAACTTTTTATTCATCTTATTCATGGGAATTTTGTAGTATGGTCATATATATATATGTATTATCTCTTTTTATACTGGCCAGTCCTTTATTACCCTATTGATGTATATGTGTTATTTCTAATATAGATATTTTTATTATTTGGATGTTTCTTTGCTCTTACCCGCAGCGTGCATATATATATTTATTTTCTTTATAGCTTTAGTGACGTTTTTATGCGTAACTACACTTTGGGTTTTTTTGCTGAGTTGGGGACTCAGGGGCTCCTGTGTGTTCCCAGCTATATTCTTCTGTTTGTTATTAGGTTTGCACCTGTTCTCATTTAACTGGGAGGATCTGCTATTATCTGTTATATTGGTCCATCTTAACTTGACTTGAGGCTCCTACACAGGTCCCGACCCACGCCGCACAATTTGTACAAAGAACGTTTCGGCTGATAATCGGCCCGTGTGTAGGCAATTTATCGTCCGAAACGTCATTCATTCAGGGATTGTTGAACAACCCACTTGGCAGATCTCTGAACAAATGACTGTTTTGGCCAATAAAGCTCTTACACACAGGCCAATTATCGGCTGAAAAGTTTGTTCATACACATCACAGGTTGGGACCCGCGATCGCACGTGTGTACGTGCGTCTTTAGCTTATACTGCATAGGCAGAGCGGTGCAGCCACTGCAAATTTAGTGTAAAACTTATGATAACACGATAATACATCAGGTAGTGTAGATTTTACATTGATTTGGCTGGCTAGCAGCCTTTAATGCTTGCAGTTTCTATCTTTCTATCTAGTGTAGATGTATTTTCTTACTCTGCAGGTCTTTACCTTTCATGCCCAAAGTAAGGGAAATGTAAAGTTCTTGACTCTAGCTAGCACTGGCTCAAGATAAGTGGCTCAAGATTCTTTATGGAAATGATGTAATATTGGTAAAATCACCAGCATTATACTGCTTTGGACAATTTGGACTATTTACGTAATAGATGAAACTATCATCACTATGGCATAAAGTATCATGCCCTTTCATTCAAGAAACATGCATCATTGAGGTTTTCTTCTTCTGTTTGTTGGCCAGATTTCCTAGTTAGAGTTCACTACTTAGAATAATTGTGCACTGAAACATTTTTCTTTACCCAAAGAACTATTTAAATGGTAACTGTGGTCTGAAATTCTTCCAAGCTAGTAAGGATTATATATTAAGCCTTCCATCTTACCTTCAAAATAAAACCTAAATCACACCTCTAGATAAAATTTGTGAGAAGTTATTGCTGGAAATGTTCAGCAATATTATTTCCTGCTTGAACACTTTCTGTTTTCAGCCATGTGGCCAGCTTGTAGTCATGTGACCAGCCTCTGCCTGCATTATTAGGCTTCCCATGTCAACTGTCAATTTGTTCTTCAGGTACTTCCTGATTTCTCTAGTCTTAACTGAGCATGCTTCTCCCTCGGGGCAGACGGATGGGCAGAGGTCAGGTGATGTCATTCAACCTACTGGAAGTAGGACGTTTGAACATTCACTCCAATGTAATGTCTCACAGGCTCCAGCCAGAGATGTGATTGTCAGCTCATTTTACAAGAAATACTGAAGGTTTTCATTTAACCCTCACTTGTTTTGAGACCACAGTTGCCCTTTAACAATTTTAATACTAAAACTGTAACCTTACCTTTGATGCCTGTTTAATAGTTGATCCAAACATAGACTAGAACTCTAACAGGGAGATTCTATAAAGATCTTATTGTTAAAAATGGTGCTAATTTTGCCTCAACCAATCATATCTTATTTAACATTTGAAAGCTAACATCTGATTGTTTGGGGCAAAATTAGCATGATTTTTAAAGATAAGAACTGTTATTGACTCTCTCTGTAAAAGTCTGATAGTGAGAAAATATGATTATGTTTGAATTGGAAAGTTGAATAATCCCTGTTGTATATGAGTGAATACCAGCAACATTCCCATTTTTAGATTCTACAAAGGCTTAAAGCCTTCTACAGTTGTACTGTTCTTACTATTAAGAACCATACTGTTATTATTGGTAAATAATACACCAGTTATTGTTCAGCCAATAATTGTACTTCTAGAAAGTGATCATACACCTTTAAAAGCATATGGCAATGTTTTGGCAATTGTTTTTCTCAAGCTATAATTGAGAGATTTATTTCTTGAATTGTTTTGTAGCACCATTGTGTATAATGTGTATTTGGGTGCTTGCGGGCTTGTATCTGTGATAGACAAACTGTCACCTAGTACAATCTTCAAAAATATACAAATAGATAAATCGAGTCTCATGCAAGGCAGATACTGTTATCACTCTCCCCTCTTATGGCTAGCATCCCACTCGTATAGACTGCTGAATTGTGCCCAAAGCCAAGAACACTGGGGACCCCATTAAAAAGTAAGCACAGAAAATATTAAAAAGACACCCCAAAACTAACAAAAAACTTTAGATCCCTGGGGTATAGTATAAAGATTTTCAAACTGTTAACCTGTATAATAAAATGTAAAAAAAAACCAACTATCATGAAAATGTATATAGCATACCTTACAGTTTATGGAGGAGATTTATCAAACTGATTATGTAGTCAATGCCATATAAGATTTTTGCTTTTAAATAATAATAGCAACTGGTGATATAGTCAGTGCTGTATGCAGATGCCTGGTGTTGAAGACATTGCTGTTACACACTGTAACTCAGGGGTGGGCAATTCAATTTTACAGGGGCTGCATGAGAAACTTTGATTGTCATGAAGGGCCGAACAAATAGGTTCAAATCAATTCTTATTATAGAGATATAATAGAGATTTTAGAGATAATATTGTACAACCATTCCATTGAATTCATTTAATCAATTGACCAGGTCCTTGTTTTATTTCTAAAATAAACTTAATTTAAAAAATCAGTTATCCAGCCTGAGGCAATCAATTAACATAAAGATTTTTTTGGGCACAGGTCTAGTATTGAGGGGCCAGTCAGGGGCAGCCAAAGGGCCGCATATGGCCCCTGGGCCTTGCTCTGCACAGGTCTGCTGCAACTGGTGCTATGTTGGTGCTCTAATTGGAGCTGTTACTGGTACAGTACATGGGTTTTAACTCCACCATCCAATCTTGTCCTCCTATCAAAGTAAAGGTGACTATACATTAGGCCGATTTTATGTACAATTCGACATACAATCCAACATTTCCATCGATTGGCCGAAAAATTGTACATTTTCCCGTTTTTATTATGCGACATTAAATCATAAAATTGATCATAATTAAAATCAGGAAAGTCCTTTTTTTAAGTCGATTGGTAAAATGACTGTAGTGTTTTCTGAGTTCCGATTAAATGTTAATGTAATGTAACCTCACAATAGATGGCATTTGACATTAATCACAAAACAAATTGAATGTCGAACAATATTTTTGGTACATCTTAGTACAATTAACATTGTACATCTGTCTATCAAAGTATCGGTCGGTTTAAGATCGTAATTACGATCGTAATAGTGTATGGCCACCTTTAGATGTCTAGCAAACTAAGACTGTAAAATGACTGGCAAGCTGGGACTGATGAAATAGCTAGCAAGCAGAAACTGGTTAAAAAGTTTGGCGGGAAAAATTGTGAAAGTGACACAATGCCATTAATACATCACTAAATTTTAACACCCGCCAACCCAATATTTGCCATACTTACCTTCAGCAAAAATGCTTCTAACATTATTTACACAGCATGATCCCGTTGTTCAACTCTCTCCTCTGCAGCTTTTAGGCCTTGCAGTCTGCTGTGACAGCCAATGACTGATTGCCATTACCACTGCTACCTTTCTCTACTGATCACAGGATGGTAGTTACATGTTAATGTGGCCAAAAATGCTACGTTCGCGGCTGTACAGTCCGATTGGACAACATTTTTCCCACCTAGTAGATAGTTGCAGCATTGATTCATCCATCACTCATTTGTTTAGCGATAAATGTTTGTTTTATTGTTCTTAGTGGGCCATACAAGCTGCTTTCTGTAATATCATTGCTACAGTAAATCCAAAACAGCACTTCTATGTTTCTGCATCAATCGCTGACAGTGGGTGGAGATCCAACAACTAACATAATTGTAGTCATTAGAGAAGCATTTACTGTACCTAAGAAATCAAGACAATAGGAGGTGTCAGCCCATGAAATGCATCCTTAAAGTACTAAAATTCTATTTAGTATAAGGCTGTGCAGACTAGAGATGGACTACATCTCAAACTCAAACCCGAGTTTGAGCTGAACTATCTGAGTTCGAATGGACTCGGACTTCTCAAACTATCCCTGACCAGGATTTTCGATATTTTCCAGACTTTCGATAATTTTCGAGTGTTTGAATGTTCGAGGCGTGCGAATATGCGAGTAAAATGTATCAAATATCAAATTCTCTAATCCATGAGTCGTTTATGGGATAATTATCGAATGTAGAGCTCGAAAGTAGCGCGCGTGAGAGTAAAGTCAAGTTTTCGAAAGTCCTGGATATTCGAACATGTTCCCCAGACCATTTCCCAGGTCCCATGGCTATTTACATTAAGTTACCATTGATATTTTAATTGTATTTTATTCGAACTTTTTGAACTATTTGACTCCCATTGACTTTAATGGGTCAGTTTTCGAACTTTCAAACTTTCCATATAGTTTGAAAGTTCGAAAACGGACCGAACTTTCGAAAGTTTGGCCATCTCTAGTGCAGACCTATATCTTCCTTTTGAAACAATCAAATATAATAAACACGTTGAAAAAATAAAATATATTTCTAAGTCAGTTGTACTTTGATAGAAGTGATGATAAGTGTTTGAATGAAAACTTTCTTGGTACCTTAAAAAATAAAACATCACCAACGCATATATTTCTCTAGTGAACACACTGTATTATAATGTGAATTTACCATGAACCTAACACTCTTTGTTCTTTAGGTACACAAAGATCATTGAGGACATTCCCAAGGGTATTCTTATTAAAGCAGGACACATTGGCTCTGACAACATTCATTATAAACAGGCTGCTGATTTATTATATGAATTATTTTTGGAAAAGGGATAAATACGGAATAGAGGCAATAGCATTTTTCTTATTGTGGATAGGCTAAGCAAGTGTTAAGAGAATTTAGGCAAGCATTACAGCTTTTTTTTAAAGCATTTTTTATCTTCTTTCATTTTATTCTTCTGCTTTTTTGGACTGTATCTCCTCCCACAGTTTTTGAGCTAGAGACATGAAATTTGGTACAAACGTGCAGGGCATATAGGAGAAGCATGCTATCTTCTAGCTAAGGAATCCGCAGAAGCGTTACGTCATTATCGGCAAATTTTGGGACATTTTTTCCCAAAGACTATAATGGTAACAATCCTCAAATGTGAATATTTCAAAACAGTTTGTTTCATGGTCATAAATACAAACGGTGATACCCCCAACTCCCCACACAGACACAGGTACACCCACCTACTGACCTACCTTTCCATTCCCATGGAAGCCATACTTAAAGGGTAACTATAGTCAAAAAACTAATTTTGATCAATCATCAATAAATGTTAGTTATATGGTCATACATGCAAAAACATATACCCCCCCACCTCACACGGGTACACACACCTACTGACCTACCCTTTATTCCTTTGGCAGCCATAATTAAAGGGTAAATAAAGTCAAAAAAACTAATTTAGATTTTTTTCCTCAATAAAAGATAGTTTTATGGTTGTAAACACAAAAAAATACATACCCCCTCAACCAGACCCAGGTACACACACATACTGATCTACTTATCCATTACTGTGGCAGCCATAATTAAAGGGTAACTAAAGTCAAAAAAACTAATTTTGACCAATCAAAATAGTTTGTTTATTTAACCCCCAACCTGACACAGGTACACATACCTACTGACCTACGCTTTCATTTCTGTGGCAGCCAGGGTAACTATAGTCAAAAATAAATTTGGTCAATAATCAAAAAAGTTTGTTTTTTTAACTTCCAACCTGACACAGGTACATACACCAACTGAGGTACCCATTCATTCATGTGGCAATCATTTAAAGGGTAAGTAAAAAACAACAATGTCCTCATTATTGGCATTATTGAGTTTTAAAATCTGCAGCACAAACACACACATTACCTTCCAAAGTGCGGTCTTTCAAGCCAAATTCAAAGTTTATACTTTAAATTTCCCTTTCTAATTACTTTGTACAAACCAAAAGGTCCTTTAAAGCAGGTACTATAGAAGTCAGAAATCAGCAACCTATTTATTTGGTAAGGATTTTTATCTAAGTTGTTTAGTGGGTTTTTTTTCCTCAAAATACTTTGGGGGAGATGCAGTAAGGTCCAGAGTTGCAGCTTACCAAATCACACTCCCGCAATGGCGTAATCATACATACATACTGTACATAGTATCTAGCCCAATCTTTTTAGCTTATTCATGAGCCTATTAAGTTTTGCACTACCTCATAGTGGGATTGTATGGCGACTGTTATGTAGTGCAAAGCCACGCATCTCATCATTCCACGATCCAATACTGGACATAAGCATGTTTACATCTGGTATTGCATGGCGGAAAGGTAAGCTGTGCACTTTGCTATATTGAATCTCTCTATATATGTATTATTAACAGTCATTGTACAAAGTGATCTTATCCCTGCTTCTCCAGTGTAAAGAGCTCTAACTTGTCTTATCTATCTGCATAGTCAAGCCCCTCAATTCCCCTTTTTATTTTAGTTGCCCTGCTCTAAACTTCTTCCATTTCCAAGATGTGGGAATCCAAAAATGCACGCATATTCCAAATGAGGCCTTACCAGTGTTTTGTAAACAAGGAGAATAATATTTTTCTCCCTTGAATCTGTACCCCGCTTTATACAAAACAATACCTTGCTAGCTCTAGCTGTTGCTGTCTGGCACTGTTTATTACTGCTAAGTCTGTTATCTACTAGAACCCCTAAGTGTTTTCCAGCAAAGATCCACTTAGCACAGAGCCATTTATATTATAGGTGGCACAAGGTGGAACAACAGATAATGCTTATTCCTTTTCATTCACTTATTGCATCACATCCTTAATGCTGAATCAATTAGCCAAGCAAAGACAGAGAAATAACCTTTGCTTTTTTAGAATGGATAGTTTCTACATGTAGTGTGTGTGGGGGGGGGGGGTGACTGATAGTTATTCACAGATTAGCTGTACCCCGCCCTCTTTAAAAGTTAAAAAAAAGTTTAAAACTCCCAGAGCATAAAAACAAGGGATAGGAAGGTCAGTGAAGAAGAAAAAAAAGATTTAAGATTGGTGGTAATTAATCCTAATTACTGTGTAATTAGTTAGAAAATGATTTGGCACAGTTTACATGTCCTTTAACTGAACACTTGTTGCAAAGTCCAAAAAGAGTCATGAACAGTTACATGTATTAAATCTAATGGTGTGGATTTTGGAATTATTTTAGCAATAATGGGTGTTATGGCATCTCTCCCTTTGTGTGTTCTATTATACACATTTTTTATGTTTACTATTATTTCGCAGGAAAAGGAGGTGTACCATGTTAGCCAGTCAAATTGGTATAAAGTTAGCCAATCACCTTTATACCTCTTTTGTTATTTTTTTTTTTTTAAGGGTTACCCGTAAACATTCTATTATTTATAAACACCATGGACTGTTGGGCATGACAGTCCTCCGAAGCACTTATATTCCTACTGTATTTACTTATGGAAGGGAGGGGCAATGTTGTGTTAGTACTATGTTTCTTTTTGATCCTATTATTTGGTGTTTACTATATGAATACTAGCCCACTGAAAGATCTGAAATTGAGAATGAAACATGTAGGGAGTGATGCAATAAAGGGCTCTGTCAGCTAAATGACTGTAAAACCCATGCTACCCAATGTAATATCAAAGTAGAGTGGGCTTTACACTTATTTCACTAATATTTACTAATTATTTTCACTAATATTTGTTAGGTGCATTACCTAGAGGGAACACTGATAACACTGATAAGGAGCACCAGCTTACTATATTGCATCCCCCTGGTAGTATAAGCACTGTTTTCCATTGAGTCATTCACACCTTTTTGAGATTTGTTGTTAGTTTTGGAGTTGTTAGCTATGCATAGGCAGACTTTCTTCCAATCGAGGGCACAGATCGGAAATCCGATTGGAAGAACAGTTCAAAATTTCCTACCTTGAGGCCTAGATCTTTCTACAGATTTCTGCTTGAAACCTGCAAAGAGAATGGGATAGAAGATGGGCTCACCAGAAATCTTAGTTTTTCTGCTAAACTGCTTGACATTAGTGGGCACACAGAAAAACAGGAAACCGGTTTTGACATTTGGCGTGATCTGATCAAAATGTCAAAATTGCTCAAAATGCCAACCCAATGTAAAGGGTGCTTTAGATCAGAGCAACACGTGAATATCTGAAGAAAGACCTACAGTTCAGGGGAAGGACTTATACTGTAAATAAACATCTCTCTGAAAATAACAATGTAGTAGAGTAATATGCATTGGTTCCTTGAATGAAAGCTATAAAGTATTTAATTAAAAATGTATTTGTGGGTTCAAGATAGTAGTATCAGTGTCTTGTTACTATTTTTTTAACAGCCACAGCAGTACTTTACTTAAGTTATGCATTTTCAGAAGAGCTACATGATCATTTTCCAAAAAATGTAAACTAAATCAAAACAGAAAAATACAACCAAATATTGGTTTATAGCGTACTTAGGTATATCATATGAAACACTTATCAAATTCCCAGTTGTATTGCAAAGAAGACATTGCAAAAAGAATCAAATAAATGTAAACTGCAAAATAAATCAGAGCTGAAATAGTTGATTCCTGCTAAATGCCTCTACTTTATCACATGTGAGATCTACTGAATTCCCTTGATATTTTTACTCCCTTCCCACTAAATTTCCTGCTACAAAAGTGGTGAATTAAAAGAAAATCAAGCTTTGGAAGACTGGCAAAAAAGTGCAGTTTATATACAGTAGTTTCAGTGAGTGGCTGAACTTGACAGATGTAATAGATAGCTAAGCTTAGCTGGAGACAAACAAGCTTTGAAAACATAAGCAGGACAAAGAATCTGACAGCATTAAGAATTGGGACAAAGGAGATGGGTGTTCAAGGTAAGTAAATAGACTCAGGTTCTGCCAATAATAACTTCAAGCAGCCATTGTACTCTGAGCAAGAAAAATGACAAACCAAAGAGTGTAACATCAAGTAAAGCAAAGAATAATTGTCTTCATTGTCATGGCTATTATTTTTAGCACCTTCTTTTACATGAATGTTATATAGGAGACCCAAGAATGGAAGGGCAACATTTTAAGATATGTATCAAATTCTATATTATAGCAAGTCTGGGAAAATAAGAAATGTAATCCAGACACAATTGGAAATGTATATAAGCTATAGAATACACTGACTCACTATTATAGGACACAGCAGAGCAGTTAACGCTATATAAATCCACAATAATAATAACAATAATTAGAAGAAACAATAAAGGGACACATACAGGGAGATTCAATAAAAGTTCTTATTGTTAAAAATAGTGCTAATTTTTCCCCA
>JAACNH010006440.1:0-17294 GCA_019447015.1 Hymenochirus boettgeri
TAGGAAGCAAATCAGTAGGAGAGAGTCAGTAGGAAGCAAATCAGTAGAAAGAAAAACAGTAGAAAGAGAATCAGTAGAACAAGAATATATTATTATTGGCATTTATATAGCGCCAGCATCTTCCATGGTGCTTTACAATTACATAGCCAAACATTACTACAGGGTAATACTGTATACACAAGTCATACTATTACATACACAGGTAATACAAAATATGAGTAAACAGAGAGTTTCTTAGCAGCAATACAATGATACGTAGAGAGAGAGGACCCTGCCCAAGAGCTTACAGTCTTGAGGATAGGGGGTGAGACAGTACATGAATTTAACTTTGCAATGGGAAATGTGTTTTTTAACTATATAGTGAAAAAAACACATTGCCCCTTGCAAAGTTAAATTATACTCTGTGCTGCCTTAATCCTATCTATGTCAGTGACTCTGTTATAACCACGGTGCCAGATCTGTGTGCAGACCTCCCCCCCTTCCCCCCTCCCCTGTTACCTCCTCCATGTCTCAACTTCCGCTAACCGACAAGCTTATCATGTGCAGTAGGAGTTAAGTTCAACATCCTGAAAAACACACCACGCACAGTGGCCATAAAGCAAGCTGTCCGGAGACACGGAAGAAGAAGAAACAGTACAGTTTACGATCTCTCTCTTTGTGACCCTCATCACCAGTGAAGTTTATCAAGAGGGGGTCAAGTGCAGCCTTATATCTACCATCAAAGCTACCTCTCTCCCCCTTCTAATGCTCTTATCTCTATGTTTATTACAGAGCAGGGAGGGGGGATAACGTCACAGGGATTTGATTGACAGTCCAAGTAGGAGTAGAGGAATGCAATTACTATTCTTCTAACTGGTGTATCTCCAGGACAGAGAGGGAATCTGAAAAAAAGTAAAGCCACTCTGGGGGTTGTGGAAATTTAGAACACATGGAAAGAAAGAAAAAAAAGTTCATTTCCCACTATAGATGCCCTTTAAAGGGCATGTCCCCCCCAAAACTATAATCCCCCAACACGGCCCCATTGTGTAGTTTAGTTTAATCCTTCCCTCACATCCCAGCTCCATAAGGTTCTCCTGTAGTCCCCCCCCCCAAAGTCCCAAAAACTGCCCACCAGGAGGATAGCAGAGTCCATATGGACTCTGCCTCCTACCTGGCCCTGGGAGAAGTTTGCCATGCGTACTGCAGCCCTTCTCCCCCTCCCTCTCCCTCCCTCTCCGGATTCCCTTCCCCTAGCGTATAACCCTTTTAATATAGTCTTCCCCCTGTCCCCAGCCCCAACCGCATCATTTTTATTTTTAATAAGTGCCCAAACTTTTACTTACTCTCCTCTTCTCCGCTGCACTGAATGACCGGCAGCTGCTCCGGATTGGCTGCCGCTCACCAATCACAGACGCGAACTGCGGTGCCGACCCTCTGCTTGCATTCTCGCAAGCAGAGGGCCGGCAGCGCAGCGAGGAAAGAAGGGAGTAATAAAGTTTGGGGCACTTTCTAAAATAAAAATGATGCGGTGGGGGCTGGGGACCAGGGGGAAGGCTATATTAAAAAACAGATTTAAGGGTGGACAACCCTTTAAGTTGGGGTTTATAAAGCCCCTCTGTCATACTGCTGGAAAGTTTAGCACTTTATCTTCCTGAACACTGTAGTTATGTAGTTATGTGATCAGCCATTGCCTGTATTAATAACCCCATCTCTGAACAATCAATTTTTAAATAAAGTTTCTCAGCATTAAGTAGCATGGCGCTGCCCCTTGGGTGGATGGGAGGAGAAAGGGTCAGGTTACTCAAGCTAATGGAAGCAGTAAGTTTGAACTTTAATTGCAAAATAATACATCACAGGCTGCAGCCAGAGATGTGTTCAGGGCTCTTTTTAAAGGAAAACCACATTGCCATTTAATCACGTAACTCGTTACTGCTAAGTGTGAAACACATCCTAACATAATGTTTAAGTATCATGCAGGCATTTCAAGATCATTTTTCTAATTTTGCTTCTGTAGGCGAAAATTTAGCAAATACTTAAGTTCACAAAAGGTGACATTTTAGAATTTGGATTTTGTGGATATCATTTTTTGTTATTTTTGCCATTGCAACTTTGCAGTTGTGTGATCTTTATTTTCTGTTCCTTCTTTATGTAGCCCAATCACGTGACCTAAAAACTGGCTACCTCTCCACATACATGGACCTGGTGAAGTTCCACTAGAAGAGCAATGTGAATATCTCCCTTACGACTCATCCAAATGGGAATTTCCTCGAGACCGACTGCGCTTGGTGAGGCAGTTCTCCTTTAACTCTTACATAGTCTCTTATTATCACAATTTATAACATATATAAATACATGTATACAAAGTAGCTAAAGTTCTACCCAACTGTAACAAAATATTGTTATAATCGTCACGCTACTATGAAGTGGTGCGCCGATTATAACATTCCGTAAGTGCTGCTCACCTCTGCACTCAACTCCCCAGTCGTTACTCTCCCCCCTAGCACTGTAATTGAGTTCACCTCTCTGGCGCGATCACCTCTTCTAAATGCAGGAAAGCAGCAGCCAGCAGATGGCGCCACCAGCGTCTATGCAATTACACTTTCAAAACCACTTCCCCCTGTACTTCTCATTTCTAATATGTCTAGGCATGCTGCACTTATGTCAGTTCATGTATGAATTGTAGCATTCAGAAACCTGACAATTACCTGATCGTGGGGAAAGTTATAGGAGATTCAATAAAAGTTCTTATTGTTAAAAATGGTGCTAATTTTGCCCCAACCAATCAGATGTTAGCTTTCAAATGTTAACTTATCTGATTGACTGGGGCAAATTAGCACCATTTTTAACGATAAGAACCTTATTGAATTTTCTTGATTGTGTTTAAACAATTTTAGGTGATAGTGACGTTGTTCCCCGGAAACATTTCCCAGGTCCCTGAACCATTTACAGTAAATTACCATGCGATTTTATCTGTAGTTAATCCAAACTTTTAAATTATTTTCCCCATGACTTTAATGGTTTTGTTTTCAAACTACCGAACTTTTACTCAAGTTCAGAAGTTCAACGATCTGAACTTCAGGAAGTTTGGCCATCTCTAATGATGCAGTGATTGGCCATTTAACTTCTTATTTTGGCCGTTTAAATATCATTTTAAAGGGTATCTCCATGTATAAATAAAGTTTTTTGTTAAAAATCATTCTGATCCGGCCCTCTGCTTGCAGGTTATTGCAAGCAGGGGGTTGGACCGGAGCTTTATCTGTGATTGACTGAGAGGCAGCTAATCACAGACATGGCTGCCGGCATTGCAGACCGCCGGGGAACGAAGCTCTTTAAGTACATTACCATGATTTTTTTAGCAAACAACATGGCGTGTTGGAGTTGGGCCAGGGTCCTCTACACTACGGAAAAAGGTTATAAGGTAGGGCACCAGGTAGCAAAGAGGGATCCAGAGGAGGGGGGGGAGGGCTCCACTGCTTATGCCAGAAACCTCTCAGAAGACAGGGAAGGGCCAGAAGCCTTTTTACACACACAGATAGACTCCTGCTCTTCATGTTCTGGACTTTGGCTGGACACTGCAGGAGAACCATAAGGAGCAGAATGTAAGGTAAGGATTTTTAAACACTACACAGTGAGGCCAGTAGTGGGGAACATTTTAGTTTGGGGTGGACATGCCCTTTAAGTCATGTGATAATTCAGATTAAATTTGTAGGGGCCCAGAAATAATTGATAATCCGATGAAAAGATAACAAGTTACAATATGTAAGCTGTTTGTGTAGAGCTGTACAATGCAACACATTCTTTTCCCATTGCTTTTGCCCAAAAGTTCCAAAGAGGAATAATCACTTATTCAAATCATATTTGGCTCCAGTGAATATACATCTGAGTAAATGTGGCAGGTTTTTGGAAACATACTTACATTAAATGGACAAATTTGTTTGTAGTCCAATAACCTACGGGAACCAATCAATGCTTGTTAAAGAGTTTAGTATCCAACCACTGATTGCTTGCCATGCATATTAGTCATGGTATTTGATAACCAAGTAGTTTGCTATAGCGAGGACAGATTGGAAGGATTCATATATCCCACTTCTTGCTAAGCCTTTGGTTCTCTCACCAATGCTGGCCGTCTAGAACCACACACTGCTTGGTGTACGCATTGCTTAAATAAATTTTAAGCTTGTACTTTGACGTGACAAATGGAGGTTGTCAGATTAGCAAACCACAAAAAGAGAGACGAACAAGAGGAACTTTCTCCTGCAAATATACAAACATTGCAATATTCCGGACAGTGTAAACTACATCAACTAGCTTCAATGGACAATAGTAGGCAACAAAAATCTACATTGCTATAGTTCATGTTTTGACATACACTAGACCTGCACTTAAGTTTTTTGTTTCTTGATAATATTTGCCCATAATAATATGTAATGAACGCGTTTTAACAATTCCGAATATTGCCGAGTGTGTATTTGTAGCAGAGAGTCCCCTGCTCTATCTCTTTTTATAGCACACACACACACACACTGGAGAAATTCGTCAGAGATATCATTCATGGTTTTTTGCACTCTAAAAACAAGGGAACCTGACAGAAATCGTGTCATTTGAGCGGGAACAGGACCTGTAGGCACCTTAGTAGCAAGAAAACACCCTAGTTTACCAAGCCGCAACAAGTCTCGGAATAATGTTTCCTTGCAGACTCTATGTTCCTCCTGTTTAGGTTAATTTGTTACTTTCTCCTGTTCTTGGTGTCACAGCATTTGCCAGTATAGATGGGTCCTTGAGTTGTCAGAACTGCCAAAGAAGGGCAAATAGTTAGTTAAGCAGGGGGGAGACTTCCTTTACACTGCTCCTGGAGACTCCTGGGATCATGTTTGACTCATGCCGGATCAGGATAGCCTATTAAGAAATTATACCATCTTGTTTAATAAAACAATTTTTATCTATATAAGTAGTCTGTGTTATTGTTGGAGGGCTTGTACAGTTTATGTAATACTGTGTCATCGGCCTCAGTGGCTATATGGATATTTGTACTGTAAGGGCTAGTATACACAAGCACATTCTTACTTACCTTCAGATCCCTGATCCAATATTGTGACTGAATGGCCTAGAAATCTACAGGAAAATCCACAACAAAGCCATCACAACCTACCATTTGGGGTCTCAACTTTTTTTTCTAATGTGTTAAATCTTGATCAGATGTGCGAGGATTTTAACGTCTCTGCTACTAATTAAGTCCCCATCATAATACTGGGTAAAAAAAAGATTCAAAGGGCAAATATTGTATGTGGGTGTACACAGTATTTATACGGCTGATCCACATACTGTATTACAATGGGAACAACATACTGTATGATTGTGTGTCTGTGTTTTTTCAACAGAAAATACTAAAGGGTTCCGTATTCTATGTAGGAATGTATACGGTTGTTTTGTATACTTTCTAAATATCCATTGATAGTTTTTTATATGTTACAGGAAAAGTTTGGGCCATGGAGCCTTTGGTAAAGTAGTTGAAGCCTCAGCATCTCGGCATCAGTAAGAGCAGCAGCTGTGAGACTGTGCAGTGAATGTTAAAAGGTAAACTACTCCTGCATTATAACATCACCTTAGAACTGGCTCAAAGGTTGGCCCATATTAACTATTTCAGCTACCAATTAAATGTTAGCTTTTCACTGGGTTATTGCAATTAGGTAACATCTGTTGGTTGCTTCAGATTAATAGCATTACATTGCATCGGTCCTAACAGTGGGTGTCACATAACTATGGAGAAAATTATATAAGGGATAATGTGCCTCTCACAGTGTAATATAAGGATATTACGCCACAAGAAGTTCCCTGACCATATGAAGCACAAGGCCGTAGGAGGTGGCATAATACCTTATATATAATGTGAAGGGGCGCATTATTTCTTATACACATAAGTATGTATTCCTTCCCCCCATTCACATTTTAATTCTATCCTTGTCCCAATTCCCCCTTAATTTAAATCCCCCAAGCTAACTTCTGTAACTGAAACCCGTAGAAGAAACAGCCCAGCATCTACGTGGTTAAACAAATCTTTGTGTAGGAGGAAGAGACATTGGTTATGAAGTGACAGGAAGCAGCTCCAGCAGGTTCCTGTCACTTGCAGGTTCCTGTTTTTACTTTGTGAAGTTAAACACTGCAAAAAATGCTGAGTCATCGTCCAGGCATAACACTGGAATGGGAGGGCAATGGGATATAAGAATATAAGGAATGAGTCACTTAGTACATAGCTGAGTGATTTTTATAAGGATATATACCAGCACTCCCTTATAAAATATCACACTTATGTATTATAATATTATAAAATATTTTCTGCTGAGGTTTTATTCAGTAGCTAAATGTTAAATTAAAAAGAACAAGGCAGCTATTCTGGGTTATAAATTGCTGCGTTATATTCTGTAAATTTAAGTTTCTGATTTAAGTTCTTAGTTATTAAACCCTAATAACTTGTATAGTGGAAGTTTAACCCCATTAATCAAATCATCTTTTAATGGTTTATCTTGTAGAGGAGCCCCCGCTAGTGAGCATAAAGCACTGATGTCAGAGCTGAAAATTCTCATTCACATTGGGAACCACCTCAATGTGTGAATTTGTTGGGAGCTTGCACCAAATCCAATGGTGATTTTCCATAACCGATGCAATCTCTATTGTGAAAGGTCAGTCAGATATGCAGTTGCATTCTTTTATGATTGGTTCAGTTATTTGGTGTAAAAAACTTTGGTTTATTTGCTGAGATGCAGTTGCCAAAATATTTAAAGGGAAATTAAATAAAAGTTCTTGTTTAAAATGGAGCTAATTTCCCTTAACCAATCAGAACTTATTAACATTTGAAACATTTGTTTAAGAACTTTTATTGAGTCTCCCTGTATGTTCTTTAGTGCTATTTAATAAATGTAATAAGCAATACACTTCCCCACCCTCAAAAACCAAGATCGCAACAGTTACTTATCTGTCCACCAGCGATTGTTATTAGCTACGTCCCTCTCTGGTTCTCACGGTTTGTGTCTTTTGCGGGTAGCTGCAGATGACATCATGTCCAATGACAGACTACTGCTCATCTGTTCGAACTCATAATGAGCTCTTCAGCTTTGACAGAGTCGGTAATAAAGGACAGAATATCTTCCTTAGTAATAGTGGAAAAGTAAGAAACAGATGCAGCCTTGGGGTTATTGGTGGTGGGGAAGTATAGTATAGATTTTCGTATAAGGGGTAAGTTGGCCTTTAATCTTTTATTTTAGATGCAGAAAATGTTAAAGGAGAATTAAACCTCAACTAACCTTTTTGTAAAGCACCTAGATTGCCGCATGAAACTACCCCAAAGTTAATATTTTTAAAGTTACTTACCTTGATTCTCAGCTTCATTACCTTTATCTCTCGGCTTATTGTGCTAGGAGTGTGGAACCTTTAGACATCACTTCTGCCAAAATAAAGGGAGAAGTTTGGAGAAGTTTAAAGGGTATCTATTCAAAGAAAAAAAACAAACGATTCTTAAAAATTATTCGTTTAGATTAAGCAATCCCACACTATTTCTGCAACAATTAAGAGACAGTAGAGAAAAGAAAGATGAGGGAGGGAGATGTATAAGCAAAGCAGTGTCCATGGTGAGGCTGTGCAGAACTTATGTGTCGCAGACACTACAGAAGGCGTGAGTAAGGGAGGGTAGGGGGAATTAGGAGCACTCACTAAACATTATAATTTAATGACACAGCCAGCACAGATAAATGTGTGAGTGCCACATTTATTTTCCCAAATTGTAGTTTTAGATAATGTAAAGTTGTTTGAGTGGGTATGTACCCTTTAAGGCTGCAGTCCTGGACGGAAGATTGATAGATATTACCTAATGTTCCAATGTTACCATATAATATCCAATTAGGACATTTTAAATAAGAAATTGAACCTCTAATGAACAAGTGTATTCCTTTCTCAAAACAAGTGGGTGTAGTGCAATGGGTTGTACCATTCCATAATCTCCTCAGATGATGTTATTCGATCATCGATGACTAAATTCTAACTTTACATTTACTGACATCTTTTAGGACCTTTAATGGTAATTGTGGAATTTTGTAAATACGGGAACCTCTCAAACTATTACGGACCAAAAGAGATGGATTCATTCCTTACCGTGTAAGTTGTCCAGTCCTTTATGGTTTAAACTATTGGCTGAGGGGTCACTAAGCTGACATTGTTTAAAGAACATATATAAAAAGGAAAATGCACCTACAAATGTCTTAGGTGTTTATTCTTCTAATAGCGTCTGTGGCTATGATGTTGAACCTTCGCACTTGGTTGCAAGGCATGCTGGGAGTTGTACTTTCCAAACCATCTGAGTGCCAAGGTTCAACATCACTGGTATATAGCGTTAGCAAGCAAAAAGCAAAACCATTGCAAACCATGGACTGTTGGAGAAAAATAAAAGTTGTGAGTTTTGAAATAGTGTGCATAGTTTAAACAAACCAACATAAAAGCAATTACCATTGACTGTATTATTATTATATATACATATTATATATATGTTATGTGTTCAACTGCCTCTCACTTTAATCACTCACAGGAGAGGTCGCCTCGATCACGCAGCGAGGTGCGCTCCATGGTGGAAGCGTGATTAGCCACGATGAGCAGAGAAGAATTAAGGAGGAGATATTTTTAGCAAACTACGGATGACAAAGAATCAGAGGACACCAGAGTGTAAGAGCAACGTATTGCTATACACATTTACTGTGCAAAGGGCAGGCCTGCTCAACAGGGCCTGTTCTACGCCATTTTGGTGCCCTAACACAACATTCCCTGGTGCCCCCTTCCCAACACAAACGTACCCCAATCACCTGTAGACTGGAAAACGAAAACAATTGACACGAAAGGGAATTACTTGTATTGGCTGTTGTGTTGACTATTTCGAACACATTCAGGTTCATATACCCGAGACGCTAGGCAGTATTTCAGATTTAGAGTTGTGTTAAACATTTTTTGTTTTAAGGGTGGACATGCCCTTAATGTTTGAATTTTATCACACTTTCATCACCTTTAAGTTTATAAACACAACTGATTAACATATTTGGGAGAGATTATGATTCTTGTTGCGATACTTTCACTTTCGGCTTTTATTTCAACAGTAAAAGATTTATGGCAAAGTCCCTAACTATGGAAATCTGATCTGCTACAGCTTTCAGGTTGCCCGAGAATGAGTTCCTTTCCTCTCGTAAGGTACTTTATGTTTATCTTCTCATTCATTATTATCATTCCCATGTTTCCAACATTGGTAGTTGTTATAGATGTTTCCTGCAGCATCTCATCATCTTACTGATTTGTATATGAAATTTGCAGCAATTTATCCATCTATAAATGTTCAAGCTTTAAAAGTTTGGTCTTTATTATTGTGGGATGGTGACACGAGCATTATTCTCGTTGACAGTTTAAGGGGTAGGTGACAGCAATTGGACAGGGCCTCAACAACCAAAGGAGCCCAAATCCTTGGTTATTAATAGTCAATAGTTGAAAAGGAAAACATTTTCAACTATTAGCTCCTTCACCCCTAACCCTCCCCACACAAAATTTAGAACAGATTTACTCCATATTTAAAGGAGGCTAAAGTCTCCAGACAACATTGTCCCAAAAGACAGAGCACATTAATAAACATACAGCAAACGCTGTCTCGCCTCTCCTTTGCTGTGGCTGCTGGTGTTTTATGAAATAAACCTGGATACTGTTGGCAAGCTCCCATAACCACCTTAGCTGTGTTAAAACCAAGTACACTTCACATGCTCTGTAGTGCTCAACGGACCAAAACAAGGAAGCTGCAGCCTTGCTTCCTAGAAGCTGACAGTCAGTCATAAAACAGCACAGAGATCTTCCCAATCTCTGACCAAAATAGGGAGTTCAGCTTTTGTGTAAACATATTGAAATTCTCCTGTTCCTAATGATGATATAATTCTTTGCCTTCTCAGTTTACTTCTAGCTAGCATATAGATGTAAGAAACAGAATGTTAAAATTTCATTAAAAAATAAAAGGCTAGGGAATCTAACCTGCAACCTATGTACTTGGTCTTGCTATAATAATAGTACCTTTTAGAATCTTTATCTTTTGCTAGGAACATAATTCAAACAAACAAACAAAAACACAAGGGAAGTCGGGGAATTAGGACCCAAACCTCATGGGGTGTGTGATGAAAGGTGCTTTTTTGGCGAGCCACCACACAAATGCAAAGAACATATTTGAAAGCTTTATCTTTTACTAGGAACATAGCAAAAAAAAAAAGTTTCAGTAAAATCAGTTAATATTTTGTATTGCCCCAAGAGGCTGGGAATTCAAGCTGGCTGGTATTAATAAACAACTCAAGGTAACAAGAAGCATTCAAATTCTTATTAATACCTTCATATTGGTTTGGAGATATCTGTATAGAAAAAAATCTCTTCATAGAGATATTAAATACTGGGCTCAAGGGGCAAAACAACAAGTGCACATGCTCAAAAGGCTCTTTGAAGACTACATGGCCTGTTTGTACTGGCAGCAACATGGAGCCTTCTTAGTTATATAATCTATTTCTCACATGTACTAAATGCAAACTTACTTGAAATGTATAGATAGGGTAAAAAAGCTTTCACATTAGTGTTTTTTTTTAAAAAAAAGTTTTATTCTCCTTTATTACATTTTAAATTTCACAGTCAAAATAAACAGCAACATCTTGTGGTGAAGTAGCCTACTGGCATTGATATTTGTAAACACTTTGAGTTGACCTCTGAACTCTAGTGTAAAATATTATACAGTAATAATAATTCTAACCCCTTAAAGTGCAACTGTGGTCTCCAACAAGTTGGGGTTAAATAAAAGCCTGTAATCTTTCCTTTAAAATGACCCTGGTTTAAATCTCTGGCTGCAACCTGTAAGAAATTATATTGCAATGAATGTTCAAATTTCCTGCTTCCAGTTGGTAAGTAATATTGCTGAGCCTTTCCAGCAATAGTTCTCACAAATCTTACATAGAGATGTGATTTAGGGCTCATAGGGGATTGCGCAAAGGTAAGAGGCGCAATCTTTTTATATTGAATCTCCCTGTATATATCCATACACACAATTATTTTCAGACCCAATATACTAATGCAGCAAATTACTGCTCTCTGGCTCCTCCCCCAGCAAGAGTCACTGACTTTCTTTTCAATCTAACACTGGCATACTTTAATGGAAGGGCAATGGGGGAGGATTATACTATCCCTTTATAAATATATCTGGTTACATCTATTTACAGAAATGTATTACATAGATATATCATGGATCTTGGGGCCACATTTGATATAAACCTCACAGGTTTATATTTCTGCTTTTATATCACACAAAGTAATTGGTTGAAACATTATTTATATGGATCAAACTCACTTTAACCAAGGGACTACTTAATATCTTTGTTCGAGGCTTTGAGGTTTGGACGGGAACATACTGTATACGGTACGTTATGAAAACAAACTGTCTTCTTAAAGACAAATGCAGTGTAATCTGTGGCTTTGTTTCAACTCTGTCTTCCTCAGCTGTAACAACCTTTTTTGCTCTAGTGTATTCACAGAGACTTGGCAGCTCGTAATATCCTTCTCTCAGAGAATACCGTTGTCAAAATCTGTGACTTTGGCTTGGCCAGAGATATCTACAAAGATCCCGTATATGTTCGGAAAGGAGTGTAAGTATCTGTTGTTACATGTAGATAAATTTTGCCATGAAAGAACAAGTTCAGTAATAAAATCATTACTATTTAAAGTATTTATCAATATTAAATACCTAGGTATTCTACGTCTTCATTTTTGAAAAATCAGTTGATTTCATACACTTTGCAATTCTTACTGTGGTAATTAGTGAGCTACCATTTCAGGTTCTTCTTCTTCCCAGGATTCACACTTCCTTGGAAAGTTCCTAACAGTAATTTGTAATGAATACTCTTGGATGAGTCACACATGCTCAGATCTCTACTAGCAATTTAAAGTAGAACTGTTAATATTATGGATTATTATATTATGGTTTGTAACCCATCTTCCATGGGGTTTTACAAAACATTGATAAATATGAGGAAAACAGTCATACTACAAGAGTAGGGCATATATTCAAGGTCCTGCAGAGTGTGATGAGTTAAAGGGACAGTTCAGTGGAAACTATCAATATTTGTTAATTGTTAGTTTGTGTAATGCCTTCTTGGTTATTCTACATATTCTCTCCCATTTTGAAAAATCAGTTGATTTCATACCCTTTGCTGTTCCCTGCTGTTTGACATTAGTGAGCTGACATTTCAGGTTCTAACGGTCATTCTTCTTCCCAGGATGCCCACATCCTAGGAATGTTCCTAACAGTAATTTCTACTGATTGGCTGTTGGATGGGTCAAACATCTCAGATCTCTACTGAGCAACTGAATCACCCCCAGGCACTGGTCAAGGGCAAGACTATAACGGTCTCTATTAGGGGTCCTGCAAACAGGAAGTCAGTATTCGTTGCATTTATTTATACACAGACAAAATGCTGAATGGGCGATTAAGGTCATTGGGATGAAAAAATACTGCTCTTTTTTCTGAAAACATTGATTTGCACGAATTCCCCTTTAATTTACCGCTATACAGTAAAGAAGGAAAACGAGCTCTGCCCAAGTAAGCAAATGCTTCGTTCTCACTACACAACAAAAAAATGCATGAAAAAAACCCACAGTAAATTGCATTGCAATTTAAAGCATTTTGCCCATGCATATTTGTATGCGTTTGATTGTGTTTTGAGTTTTTATGGATTTTTCAATGCATTTTTATGCAGTGTGTTTTAATGTGTTTTTTAGAACAATTTGAGCCATACACACAGACTTGCGTGATCCTGTGTACTTTATTGCATTATACACAGCACATCAAAGTGACGTTTCGGTACTATGACCTTCTTCAAACAAACTTTTTTACAAAAAAAAAATTTGCCTGAAGAAGGTACATAGTCCGAAACGTCACTTTGATGTGCCTGTGTATTGCAATAAAGTACACAGGATCACGCAAGTCTGGTGTGCATGGCTCAAATTTGTCTATTATACTATTACGTTTTTGCCTTAGTCTGCCATTTGGCACCCAGCACTATATACATAATTGAATTAGGCGTGTGCGGATTACTCTTTGATGTTTATCACTTAGTGTATTTTTTGGTTAAATGGCAAAGAACGCCTATAGAAACACAGGAAAAGGCACGTGACTTTATTGGTTTTCTTTACGTTTTTATGCTTTTTTTCCCTCTTCCTCAGAGACTATCAAGTGCGTTAATGCACCAAAAGCAATAAAACACGTCTAGGGAACCAGCCCTTACAGTCTAGAGGAAATGGGGGTGAGGGATAAGGTGAAAGTCGGAACCATAACGGACTAAAAGTCAGTAATTTAAATTAAAATAAGAATATACTCAATTTTTTGTGCTACTTCCCCTTTAGATGGTTAATACCCAAGAAAACCAAAGAAAATCAAACTTCCTGCTCGTTTATAAGCATTAAGCCTTAAGCTTTTGTAGTTCAATTTGTCCGGTTCATTATATGGTCTCTGGATGGGGGTATGGGTAATATATCTACGTCGTTATTAAAGCAGCGCTCTGCGTGATTATTTCTAATTGCATTGATTGCAGAAAATAACCTTTAGAACTTTTTGCAGCTGTCCAACCTCAGGGTTCATGCAGGATCTGCGCGATGTTAGTTTGCGATAAAGAATACATTACAGAGGTATATGTAATTTGGACAGAGTAAAGCACAATGTACTGAGATCATTAATCGAATGCTGAACTTCATCTTTTTAGCATTAGATCTTATGGGAACAGAACATTTGCATCAAATTTAAAAGGTCTTCTTTGTTTTCACACATCCGGGTCGACGTAAATCCTTATCTGAATTTTTTTTTGCTGAGATCTCATATACCCTCATTGGATATATAAGTTCTGGTGTGGCTCGATTGATATATATACTTCTCAATAAATATCCAGAGATATATATTTAAAGATTATGGAGAGAGTGTGCAAGTAAGCGTAATGTGGCAAAGTACAACAGTAAAAATATTGAATAGTAAAGCAGATTTTTATTTAAAGCATTGTCAAATAAAGACAAAGCCCAACACTTTGTAATAGTTCCAAGGGTGCAGAGTCAGGGAACCATGTTCCACAACGTGGCACGTCTCATAGACACTAGAGATGGACTGAATATGACCCTGATTCCCAAGTAGATTTTACAGATTTGCCCGAACTCTGAGTTTGCGGATTTCTGACTTTTTCCAGATTTTTCCGAACCACTGAATTATTTTCAAAAATATTAAAAATTTCTAGAAATTTTGTTTTTCAAATCTAAATTGAATTTGAAAATGTTTAAAATTCCTAGAACACTGTTGTGCAATGCTAAAACAGGTTGTTTCTGGTACTGATGATTTTTTTAAAAGATTGTGCATTGATACATGTTCCCCAGACCATTTCCCAGGTCCCTGACCATTTACAGTATTACCATTGCAATTTATACCTTCATTTTAGACAGAACTTTCGGATTTTTTAACTCCGCTTGGGGATTTTAGAATTGTAAAAGTTTTTTGAAAATCCACAAATCTGCAAACGGAACAGATTTCAGTGAGTTTGGCCATCTCTAATAGACACATACAGGAAAAGAACTGTGCATTATAGTTAAAACCCAACCCCCCGATTCTTTAAAGAATCAACAACCCCTCCAACAACACACCTCTGTGGAGCACTCCTTGTTATCCCTCTCCAGACAACATAGACAGAGCACAAACAAATGGATACACAGCTGTGTCTCCCTTTACAAAAGCTGCAGCTTTGCTTCCTAGAAGCTGGCAGCCACTCAGGTTACAACCCTAGATCCTCCCTTTCTCTGACCCAAAACAGTGATTTCAGTGTAATTTTTTTAAAAACATATTTAAATGCTTCTGTCCCTAACAATGGTACACCCCTTTTCATACAAAAATGATTGTTGCATTAACAGTTCAGTAAAAAAAAAGTCTGGGAATTAAACCTACAACTCATGTACTCTGTTTCTCTAAAAAAGAGCTTTAGAACACTATTCCAACAAGCTTCTATGTAAAATAGCAGTAGATTTAAAACATTGTCTTTTTATAGGAATTTTAATGGAAACAACAACAAAACAAGACAGTAAATCACTTGAATATTTTGTATTGTTTCATAAGTAGACCTGGGGATTTTAACCTGTAACCTCATGGGCTAAACATGTATATTTCTATGCAGAGCTACCTCACAGAATACAGTACCTTAAGAAATGCAGGGGATGTTATATTTAAACCAGCATAAACTACTTGTCCGAGATCCCCTCATGCATAAATCCCTTTGCGAGATTTAAATTAAAAGGATCACTGGGCTATACGGTAGAGAAAATTTACTTAGCTTATATTGAATATGCCACACAACGGTATTTACAAAAAGGCAATACATTGAGTAGCATGAGTTAAACACTAATTTGACTGGTTTGCATCCATATAGCATTGCCTTGTTTATCTTTTGCTAGCAACTGAAGCAAGAAAAAAAAAAGTATTTTACATTTGGTTGCTGGATTTAAAACACAAAATGTTGCAACTCTTATTGAAGGGCATGCCCACCCCTACTTAAAATTTAACCTAACAATCACCTCATAGTTAAAAGTTTCTCAGTCGTTTCTTAGTGGCTCTAATATATACTTACCAGGACTCCTTCCCTCGCCTCTCTGCTGCTCTGTGCATTTCCACAGCAGCAGAAGGGCCAGACAGGTGGCGAAGTCAGTATTGGCCAAGACACAATTGGGGAGATGTGTTCCAGGTGGCGTTCCTTACTTTTGCATGATCCTGCGATACAATATGACGTAAACAAGATTGTTCTGGTATTGCATCGTTGGATCGTGTAATGGTAAGACGCACCAGATTTAAGTCCCATACAAAGTGGTTTTTATTTCGGTAGCACAGCGCTATTTCCAAAAACATTTGGAAATGGCCCTGTGCCCTAAAATCCGTTGAAATACACATGATATTATTCTGGACTTTGCCCATATTGAATCTTCTTGAATGTCCTCTGTGCTGAGAGATGAGGGAATGTCCTGGTAAGTATATTTAGAATTTTTATTAACTTAGCCAGGTCTGGGCTTTGGGTGTTTAAGGTAAAACGTATTTTGGGGAGTCAATATCCTTTTAATAAGCCCCAGACGAGGAAAGGAAATTGATCAACTTCTAACCACATTTGTTAAATGTACATGTTCATTTAAAATAGATACATTATCTAATAAACAAATATATTTATTCAACCAGATCCTATTGACAACAACTATCCAGCTTTTTTTTTTACTCTTCACGCTCTGCCATGCTAAAGGATAAGCTGCAACTCAATTGTTTTAGAAATGCACATTTTTCAATAATTACCAGGAAATGAAAGAAATTAGGTTCTAATAAATGTTCTATTACCATAAAGCTCGTCTGCCACTGAAGTGGATGCACCGGAAAGCATTTTCGAAGGTTTAACAACTCAGAGTGACGTGTGGTCTTTGGAGTATTGCTATGGGAAATCTTTTCTCTGGGTAAGTTACGCAGCCTATTTCATTGTATGCCCTATACCTAATCAATACACAGTTCACCTACACTATAGTATATTATCTTTAGTCATTAGACCTATTGGTAAATTTGCCTAAAAACTCTCCAACTTTAGTAGAATGAAAACCAGATAACCCCATTGAAACATTTTAGTCTTTAAAGAGGAAAAGAATCAGTAGGAGAGAATCAGTTAGGAAGAGAATCAGTAGGAAGAGAATCAGAGGAAGAGAATCAGTAGAAAGAGTGTAAAATGGAAGAGAATCCGTAGGAAGCAAATCAGTAGGAGAGAATCTGTAGGAGAGAATCAGTAGGGAGAATCTGTAGGAGAATCAATAGGAGATAATCAGTATGAAAGGAATCAGTAGGAAAAGAATCAGTAGGATAGAATCAGTAGGAAAAAATCATTAGGATAAATCAGTAGGATAGAATCAAGGATAGAATCAGTAGAAAGAGAATTAAAGAGGAAGAAAATCAGTAGGAGAGATGTCATTAGGAAGCAAATCAGTAGGAGAGAATCAGTAAAAGAAAAACAGTAGGAGAAATCAATAGAAAGAGAATCAGTAGAACAAGAATCAGTAGGAGAATCAGTAGAAGAGAATCTAGAAGAATCAGTAGGAGAATATAGTGAGAGGATTAGTAAAAAGAATCAGTGGGAGAGAATCGGTAGGAAGCAAATCAGTAGGAAGCAAATCAGTAGGAGAGAGTCAGTAGGAAGCAAATCAGTAGGAGAGAATCAGTAGAAAGAAAAACA
>JAACNH010006441.1:0-17294 GCA_019447015.1 Hymenochirus boettgeri
ACCAGTTCATTACCCAGTGTTAGTCAGCCCACCAGTTCATTAGCCAGAGTTGTTAGCCTTCCAGTTTCTTAGTCTGTTACTGTTATCTTAAACACATCATACACTTTAAAAAATTTTAGGCAACAATGTGAAATGGGAAAAGAGGTCTTTTAAATTGGTGTAATCTAAATAAAATGGGTGTGGTCAAAAATCTTTGACCACAACCACGACAAATTAGAAATCTTTCTAATTTGTCCCTCTTTTGCATTTCAAAATATTGGGAAGTAGGCTTTTGATTGCCCTGCTGCTGCTGCCCACCACCCGAGATGAAAATAAACAATGGCAGTGCACAGGGCATGAAGGAGAATCATAGAGGTCAGCCGCAATCTACAGTAAAAGGGTAACTTGGTTGTATTTGCCCCCCAGGCTAAAAGGTCCTAGTCCTCCCCTGAGACTGGATACATCTAGGAGAGGAAGAATGCTGCTGAGAACTTTTATATTGTCTCTTGTGAATGTTCTAATTTTGTGATCAGAAGTCCCTTTAATTCTACTTACAGTAGGTGACTGCAGAGGATTTAATGTTTCAGATTGAGCTTTCTTCTACAGATGAGTTTACAATTTAGCAAAAGGCCTTGGTTTTTCCCCAGTTTAGAGCATGTTAATATTGTCTATTTGGTAGTTAGTTTAAAAAATAATTCAGGTCTGGTAGAAAATGACAGGTAATTCTTGCAAAATAAAACATCACATGTAAAAAAATGACAGCAACTGTCATCACAGCTACAATAAATGGTAAACCAGACATAAAAGACTGGATTGTAGCAATAAATCACTGTAAATATTACTGGGTTTAATTACTTTTCAGACATTAAGTTCCATTGTAACATTCTTCAGCCAGGTCTTACTACATCGCTAGAAGAAGAAAAAAATCACTTTGAAGTTTAAGTTATTTATCCATTGTATTTCAAAGGGCATGTCCACTGAAAAAAAACTTCTGAAAGGTAGATTACCCCCAAACCCTACTTTCATGTTATTCAAAGTTTCAAAAGACACTCCTGAACTTCCTTACCTGACCTGGTCCATCGCCGCATGACGTCACGCCCAATCGCCTGACAGTCACGACCAGGAAGTAAATCTGCTGTCAGCGCAGAAGTCCCCTGCTCCTGTTTTTGCTCAAAACGAGCTCGAAACAGGAGCAGGGGGCGACACCTAGATGGTGAGGGACCAGGTCAGGTAAGAAAGTGCAGGAACTTCTTTGGAAACAATATCACAAAAGTGGAGTTTGGGGGGTAATCTACATTTTAGAAAAAAGATTTTTTGAGTGGACTTGCCCTTTAATGGTGATTTGCACACAATGGGGATTTGCACCACAATACTGAAAGAAGAACCCCTACCAAAATGTACCTTAATGCATTCAAATAAAATGAGCCAAAGAGCAGTACATTTTCAAAGAGTACAGGGTTTTACCCCTGTGTTTGTAAGAACATCAGAGGGATTCTGGATTATAAAGTGATTTTCACTGCAGTAAACATTATTAATTTGTCTTGAAGGGTCAAATTACTGTTCTTTGTATTTCTTCTTCTTCAGTTTAATTTGGACCGTATCTCCTCCCACAGCTTTTGAGCTAGAGACATGAAATTCGGTACAGACGTGCGGGGCAGATAGAAAAAGTGTGCTATCTTCTAGCTAAGGAATCCGCGGAAGCGTTACGGTGTTATCAGACCCTCCACACAGACACAGGTACACCCACCTACTGACCTACATTTCCATTCCCAAGGAAGCCATACTTAAAGGGTAACTTATAAATTAATTTTGATCAATCATCAATAAAAGTTAGTTATATGGTCATACATGCAAAAACACATACCTTTAACCTCACACGGGTACACACATCTACTGACCTATACTTCCATTTCTGTGACAGCCATACTTAAAGGGTAACTATAGTCAAAAAACAAATTTTGGCCAATTATTAAAAGACTATTTTTTTAACCCCCAACCTGACACAGGTACACACACCTCCTGACCTACCCATTCATTACTGTGGCAGTCATACTTAAAGGGTAACTAAAGTTAAAAACATTTTTTGATCAATAATCAAAAACGTTTGTTTTTTTAACTTCCGACCTGACCCAGGTACACACACACCTACTGACCTACCTTTCCATTTCCATGGCAGCCACATTTAAAGGGTAACTAATGTCAAAAAAACTCATTTTGACCAATCATCAAAAAAGTTCATTTTTTAACCCCCAACCTGACACAGGTACAGTACACACAACTACTGACCTAGCTTCCAGTCCCATCTACATTTCTACCCAGCCTCCCTTCCACCACCTCCATCTCTGTTCTTACCAACATTTCTAATATTACAGAACAAACAGGGTTATTCAATAAAAGTTCTTATCGTTTAAAATGGTGCTTATTTTGCCCAAACCATTCAGATGTTAGCTTTCAAATGTTAAATAAAATCTGATTGGTTGGGGCAAAACTAGCACCATTTTAAGCAATAAGAACTTTTATTGAATCTCCCTGATAGACTTTCAAACCTTCTCTCCAAGGCCCGGCTCACCACCTGCCCCCTAGAGCCCATTCCCTCCTTTCTCATTCCCCATCTCTCATCTTTGTTTACACCAGCCCTAACGTCTCTTTTCAACTTGTCCCTATCCACAGTTACTTTCCCCTCCTCATTCAAACATGCTTTTGAATGCCCTATTCTCAAGAAAACTTCTCTTGATCCATCTGCTCTATCCAATTGCCAGCCTGTCTCTCTTCTCCCGTTTGGATCGAAACTGTTTGAACAACATCAATGCTGAACTGGTAAATCACTTTTCTGACTTACTGTTACTAAACCTTCACAGTGAAGGATTGATAATCTCTCGGGCCTGTGCCTTTTTTGTGTGTGTGTGTATAAATATGAATGAAATAACTGAAAGCCAGTCAGCCTAACACAACTTTTACAAACTGACAATTAACTGGTATAAACTGTATTTATGTGGCAAAACACTTTCCATGTACTAGTAATCTAGTGTCATTTTTATTTTTGTACAACTGTGGATTTTATAATAATGTTAACAAGAGGATTTCTTCTTATATATACCGTATATTCTTGAGTATAAACTGACCAGTGTATAAACCGAGGTACCTATTTTTACCTTAAAGGGCAACTAAAGCCACAGAACAAAACTGAACCAGAAGTCAGAACACCTTGATATAAAATCAGTAATCTGTGTCTTACCTCTCATTTTGATATAGGCGCTGGGAAATTTACCTAAATAACATATGGTTTGTGCTTTACTTCTCAGCATTCTAGTATCACACAGTTTGGTCAACGACCATTATGTTCTGCACATGCTCAGTCCTTTGCTATGGCACAAACCTGTCACAGTTGGTCAAACCCATTAATGATATCTAGCCAATCCTTTTACAGGACAGATAAAGCAAGGAAGCATGTGACTGAGGTCAGGAGGTGTGGTCTGACACTGCACATACACAGATCCAGAAGCCAGTTCTTAACAGGCTTTGATTTACTTTAACAGAGTTTACTAAAGTGGCATTTTATAGTTTATTGGTGTATTTAGGGGGGTTGTTTTCAGATTCTGGAGTATAAAAAATTGGGTTTAGTTCTCCTTTAAAAAAGGAGTAAATTGATCAATTTGAATATAAACCGAGGGTAAATAATGACCACTACTGCCTTTCTGATTCTGTATTGTTTTGAAGCTTTAGTTGCCCTTTAAATGGACAGCAGAATTCCCATACAATAGTCCCATACAGTAATAGCCAAATCCAATATGGCTATTACTGTATGGGATTACTGTATGGGAATTCTGCTGTCCATTTAAAGGGCAACTAAAGCCTCAAAACAATACAAAATAAGAAGGAAAGCTTTTTAACGATACAATCCTCCTGATTCTTTATTGTTTGAGGCATTAGTTGCGCTTTAAATGGACAGTAATCTCATACAATAACCCCGATTCATTGGCACTCCAGATGTTTGGAAACTACAACTCCCAGCATACTTTAGTTGCTGGGAGTTGTAGTTCCCAAACACCTGCAGTGGCTAGGAATTGCCACTGCAGGAATTACTGTCCCACCCCCCACCCACCACTCGGAGAGCCTCCCACAGTGTTGAGTTGCCTTCTCCTACCTTGGACGGTCGCTCTTCTTCCTCTGCTCTGCTTCTTATGCTCTGCCGCTTGCTCCGCATCCTCTGGTGGCTGACGTCACTACTCGCCGCCAGCCTCACAAAATTCCTGCGATTCCAATGTGTGTGTGATTGCAGAAGCGTGTCCGGTTTGGTAACTCACGCGATCACCATTTTTTTCCTCAATCACATGCGTTTCCATAATGGAAAATAGCTAAATCTTTGTGCAAATGTAAGACAATTCTCAGAAATTGCACACACAATCACATGCGATAACACGCGCACTTTGCTGCAAATTTTTTTACAAATTCAAGGACAGTGACAGGCAGCAACCTGTACCTACACAAGCAAATCCCAGATGTACGATCCCAAAATCGTATGATGGGCCCCATAAGGTGCAATAACATTAATAATATAGTAAGGGGGAGCAGCCTAAAGATCAATTGATCGTAAAACCGAGAATTTGTTTGTGTATGGGCCCCATAAGGCTATGTGCTTCTATTAATAACTGTGCAGTCAAATGTGTCATAGCTCCACCCCTTTATGCAAATAGCTATTTATGCAAATATATTTACCATTCTGTGTGAGCTGGACATATTGGTATCATATATTTACTGTTCTGTGTGGGCTGGGCATATGGGCATCATATTTACCATCCTGTGTGTGCTGGGCATATGGGCATCCTTTATTTACCACTCTTTGTGAGCAGGGTAATTTTGTAAACTAACTATTGAAGCCCCTATTTTTTTTAACTTTCAGAACTTTATAAACCTCCAGCAGTAAGTGTGAGAAGGCCCTCCAGTACTACATGTTAGCCCTTCATCGCTACTTGTTAGCCATCAAGAGCTCCGTGTTAGCCCTCCAGCACTCTGTGTTAGCCGTCCAGCACTGTGTTAGCACTCCAGCACTCTATGGTAGCCCTCCATCACTCTGTGTTAGCCCTCTAGCACTCTGCGTTACAGTCAGCCCTCCAGTTTATTAGTCTGTTACTGACATCTTAACCACATCATACACTTGAACATTTTGTGGGCAACAATGTAAAGTAAAAAAAAAATTCCGCAGAACTCTATTAGTCAGCACTTGGTGTTATTCAGCCCTCCTTGCTATTCAGCTTTCTATGTTCCGTGTTAGCCTTTAAGAGCCCTGTGTTAGCCCTCTAGCATGCTGTGTTAGCCCCACAATCAGCCCTCCAAATAACAGTGACAATTCTTTGTCTGTATGAGATAGGAAATTAAACCAGAGGAACGTATTCACGTAAATCACCGAATAGTGCAGTGCAAGTAACAACAAATATAAATACTCTGTGTTGTGCTAAATTCATATTGGGTTCTTAACATTCAACCTTCAGTCTTTAATCACAAAACTATTTCATGTAATCACTTTAAACATACTATATAGATATCCCATTCTCAGTGACATCATCAAAATGTGGCACATGTCTCCTGTCATTTCCCTCCTTCAATTATTACTGTATTTTGCAGTGGTTAGAAATGCCCTAGTATTAATTAATTTGGCTTGAAGAGCCAAATTACTGCTCTTTCTATTTCTTCTTCTTCCGTTTTATTCTTCTGCTTTTTTGGACTGTATCTCCTCCCACAGTTTTCGAGCTAGAGACATGTAAAAATCCTCTGGATTTCAAAACAGTTTGTTTCATGGTCATAAATACAAATGATAATACACCCAACCCCCCACATACACACAGGTACACCCACCTACTGACCTACCTTTCCATTCTCATGGAAGCAATACTTAAAGGGTAACTATAGTCAAAAACTAATTTTGATCAATCATCAATGAACGTTGGTTATATAGTCATACATGGCTGTTTTTGATCACATGACCTGAAACCCTCTAATTTTTCCTGATTAAGGATTTCCCATTACAGTCAATGGGAAAAAAATCTCAACAGACCTTATAATCAGTAACGCTTTAGCGGATTCGCGGATAGTAAACGGGACACTTCTCTATATGTCTGGCAGCCTGTACTGTACCAATTCGTGTCTCTACTAACACTGTGGAGAGGAGTACGTCCAAAAAAGTCAGAAGAAATAAAACGGAAGAGAATAAATAGTAAAACAGGAATTTGCCTTTCAAAGCCAAATTAAGTAAAAGCTCCATCTTAAAAAGTGTATATTGAGAAAAGGAAAGTTTATTATAAACTTTGGAATTTGGATAAAGCGCAACTCACCATTGTTGCACAGAGCTCTCACTTAAGCTAGGCCACATAGTGGTTTTTTGCACGATTGTGCCTGCGATTTGATTATAATGTGAAATTTGTGGGAACGCAAAAATTCCCCGATTTTCCTATGCACAGTCCATTTCCATTCACCATTTTTGCGCAAACTCATGGTTCCAGTACAGCACAAATTGCATATGCAAATCAAAACAACTGCGCACACTGCACCAAAATGCACACAAAGTTGTGTGCGATAACACATGACTTTGGGGCACTTGTAGTGGGGCCTCAGTCTAAGCTAGTCACACCCGTCCAGTTTCTGAAAGATGACGACCAGATCTGCAAGATCCTTCTGACATCTTTCAAAGACTGCATACACACAGTCTTGTAACGCTCCCCCCCCAGGACGTGTGTTTCCATCGGCCGCCGCTGCGACCTCCTTATATGGAGTCATAGCGCTGACCGATGGAATTTTTACCTTTTCACTCCGAACGACGCTTGGCCGACGACGTTGGCTGCTGCGTGCTCTTTCCGGGGGAAACCGACATACACCACAAACGATAAAAGCCCCCATACCGTTGGAATTCCATAGTTATTGTAGTTATTGGCTTTAGTTTATTGGTCCCCCAGCCCCCCAACCGCCTTGAATTAGAATTTTGAGAACAGTAACCTATAGTTAATTTACCTTCTCTCTCCCCCGGCATTCTGAGCACGGCAGCTGCGTCCCTGATTGGCTGCTCTCAGCAATCAAGATGCCACTGATGGGCAGAGAAGGGGTTAAAATAACAAAAATCACAAACCTCATATCAAATGATATGGACTATGTCCAATTAGCTTATTTCTTGATCCTACGCAAGGAAATCGTCCTGGGCATACCCTGGTCATAATTTCAAACCAAATAAACACAATATGATCTATCATTGTGTCTTGAAATGTGCATAGCAATATTATATCTGTAATAATGTGGGGTTGAACGTAATTTAAATTTACAGGCACCATAAGTTGGAAATGCTAAATGTGTGTTATATATCAATAGTTGGTAGAATAACTGTTAATATATGGATCTTTGGCTTATCGTCTAGATCCTTTTCCATAAATAATATGGAAAATAGAATGTCTTTGTTAAGAAGGGAAATGGGGAATGAGACACAGAAACCCGAGACGTAGCCGCAAGAGCCTGGGGAATTACAACAACACAGCATACTCAAATGAAATGACTCAATTCCTGCTATAATAAATCCCCACATCAACAGGAAATCATGGTAGGGAGACAGGGTCCCCCCCAAGACATAGGGGTTAGTCAATAAAGTTTTACGTTTTAAAATGGCTAATTTGACCACCACTCAGATGTTAGCTTTCACAATGTTCATAAGTTCTGATGTGTGGTTGGGGCAAATTGCACATTTGGGTAAATGATAAGAAACCTTTTATGAATCTCCCTAATATGTTTAACACAGGTAAATAGTAATATGAATGATTACGATTGATAGTCTTGGGTGTGTATAGGAATCATTATAACAAATGTAAGATATGGATATGAATGCAATATAATGCGAATGTAATTGTAATAAATATAATATTGTTCGTTATTAACCGTTATTAAAGTTGGAAACTCAAACAAAGAACATAAATGTTATATGACGATTCTCTGCTATGCCTTTTTCACCTCTCTCTTTCTACTTTCCTCTTATATGCAATTCGGTACATATATATTAGATAATGGTAAGCAACAGTCAATGCTCCTAAAGTTACCAACTAAGATAGTGGTATAACTTAAACTTCATGTTAACTTAACTTCATGTTAACTTAACTTAATGTTAACTTAACTTCATGTGGAATCTATGTCTTATTATGTAAGTTGCTTGGTTAAATCTTAAATTGAGAAAACTGACGTACAAAACAAAGCAAAATGATTATGGGTTAAGTTAATTTATGTTCATAATTCTTGCACTTTACATATTTTGAATTTAGAGATTAGAAATAAATCAATACAAATGTTTTATAGGTACTACTGAACTATATAAAAGCTTAACTCTCACCACGATACAATCACAGCCTCGTAAAACTACACCTATATACCAAACCAAGGAAAAAGAAATACAAACATGTAAGAACCTTCACCAATATCTTCAAATATCATATGGTATTAAAATAATGACATTATAATAAGAGGAATTAAACTCACCTTACAAAAGATACAATAAAGGAAAAAATTGTCTACAACAAGCAGAAATGATCCTGCCTACAAGAAAACCACATCTCCCAACCACAACACTCACACCTTTTCCGGCATAAAAAAATACTCTAAAATATACCAACTCCACTTGTGGAAAGAAAAAAAGAGGTACTTGACATTATAATCAAAGATATCTTTAATCCTTCAGGAAACAAGTATAACAAGACAAAATTAGGAAGATACATAAATTCTAGACTGTAAACATAGCAATAGGAAATTATATAATATAATATAATAACATACCCAACACTGGACAAAGTAAAATTTATTAAAAGTAATTAACAAAGTTTAAAAACAACCATACCCAAAATGTTAAAAATATGAGGTGAGCTTAAATCTAACCCCGACAATTATATAGACTCAACTGCAAAAGAAAAAAAATCCAGATATCCCTTGGGTAGAAACATTTCTTAAACTGAAGATTTTATGACTCATGGAGATCACTCCACCCTTTCGATCAAACTACCACTATATATTCCACAACACATAATACCTTTTCAAAATTGATATGATTCTACTAGATAAATGGTTAAGACAAAAAACAGAAAGGCTCTAGAGGTATAACGAACTATCTCGTCATGCACAAGTAACAATTCAATTAACAGATGAACATAGCACACCAACACATTCACATGGAAACTAAAACCCTTACTACCTCCTTAGTATTCCCGAATATAAAGAACAATAAAAACAGAGTCTAAAAATTAACTTGTGAGCTAACTGGACACAGAAAATATATCTCCTTCCTCCACTTTGGGAACACACTAGGCCTACATAGAGGCATTTCATCAAAATAGCTCACCATTTAAAAAAAAACAATACAACATAGAACAAGAAATTTTGGACAATAAGATGCCCTAGTAAGAAACTCATAAAAAACAAAACCAAAACAAGAGATTATACGAAAACTTTATAACTCGAGTATAAGCCGAGGTTTTTAGGTTTTAAAAATAACCTAAAAACCTTACCGTCGGCTATACTCGAGTCAAGGTCCACGAACGTGCAACTCAGGATGACTTCGTCTCCTTATGGACACAAAATCCGGCTACCGCACGCTGGGTACGTCCGTGGGGTTTGCGGCTGATGTCATACTCTCGGCGCCGGCTGTGAGAGGCGCCGAGAGTAGTGACTTCAGCCGGCAAGCTCCAACAGGGACTGTATCCAGCGTTGCGGCAGTCCGGATTTGGCCATGTAAGAGACGCGATCATCCTGAGTGCAGCGTACGGGGTAGACCAACTGGGGGGACTCTAGGGAGGGAGGAAGGAGGGAAGGGGGCTATATAGGAATGTGCACGTACTGCACTCACATGAGTAGTGCAGCTTCGGGTGTAATGACCAACTGGGGGGACTCTCAGGGAGGGAGGGAAGGGGGACTATATAGGAAATGTCACTACATGCACTACCATGAGTTTTTATGAATATTATTATGGTACACTTGGAAGAATTTTTATATGTAGGTTATATGCACTTTATGTTATGAAAAGGCACTATGTTAAAGGCAACTTTAAGACTCAAAACAATACGAAGGCAGTAGTGGTCATAGTTCCTAACCTCGGCTTAATCTCGAGTCAACATTTCCCTACTTTTTAAAGGTAAAAAGGGTACCCGGCTTATAATCAGCGTCGGCTTATACTCGAGTATATACAGTCCAAAAACACAAAAACTAAAGCTACAATTACACCAACCAAGATACGAATTTGACAAATTTACACGTAGATTGAAAGCTAAGCTATTATTCTGCAAGGCCCAAAGCAGCAACTACCAGCAAACAAATTAAAAATCACATAACCAGCAAAAAAATCCATATATCAGAAATAAAAACGGTAAGATATATAACCCTCAAGATAAGGCAATTGTATTGCAATATTCTTCCAAACTTGTACAATTGAACATAGATCATCCAACACAAACAACACTAATAAGAAAACCTAGGCAATCATATCCTAAACTCTATAAGACCTAAAATCTCAACAGGACTCGCAATTAAAAATATTAGTAACCCTATCAAAAAATTCGGAAATAAACAAAGCCTATTTGCTCTCCACAACCAACTAAGCACGCCAGGAGTCAGAAAAATATTTATTAACTAATTAAAACCTATATAGACACATATAACCCGCTTGCGGCACCTACAAAAAGGTACAATTATGCATTTGTAAAAGGATGATTCCGTCGCTGAATGAACTCAGCCATTTTATTCCTAATACCAAAAAACAGGAAAAGAACTAACTAAAACATAAATTTAGACCATTTCATTAAATACAGACCTGAAAAGTATTCAAAATTCTAGCTACAAGAATACAAAACCTTATTCATCAGCATTACCATCACTCAAAGCACGATTACCCTCTCTCCAAGATACAAAACATACTAAAGCAGTTTAGAGCATATCTCTTATATTAAAAATAAACTAATGCAAATCCTCATTCTAGCTAAAAAACTTCAGCTGACTCTACAACTATTCCTTAAATCCAAAATGCATATAAATGGGAAACAGAAATGTAACCATGATCTGGTATTAAATAACCGAACGCACTTCCTCGAAACTATACCACATAATTTGACCATCTGATAAAAAACAGCAAAAAATTTGGGTGGAAAATAGAAGAAAAAGTCTAACGAAAACAAAACTTCTCGGCTCTCGGCTCGTGCTCTGATGTTCAATCTCCGTCAAACACTGCATCTGTGCAAATTCTCTTTTCTCTGACATCACTAGAGACTTGAAAATTGAAAGTAATAATTAATCACACATCTTAAAAGTTCCTTACAGCAATCATTACAATTGACAGTTTAATTTACCAATATACCCTAACAAAAATATTAACAATGAACTAGAATGCACTCCATTGTTTTTACTGATCTGGTTAGAAACGACATAATTCGCTATCCTTGAAGAAATAACAGAAAGTTGTATACACAAATAAGAATGGCTACAGTAGCAACCAAATAAAATATTAATTAAGAACAAAAGTAAACAGTAGAACCAATTTCCAAAGAACACTCTGACAAAGCGGATCACTCCACCAAACCAAAACTATAAGAAAATCACATTATCTCTAATATACGCTATTACACGCACAAAAAACGAAAACCACATATTCTTCCATTTATGAACGGAATTACATATAAGGATATTGATATAGAACACAATGGAAAGACTCATTGTATGATACGATTTAAAACTAACCAACCATAATTATGGGGAACCCGACAAAAAATTATTTAACTGGATGTCATCAACCCTATATTAAAATATCCAAATGTTCCAGATCATACTCCCTCAATAATGCTGTAGAATAATTGTACTGCAATAGGCTGCCTAGAGAATATATGGTGGTCATGTACAACATATCAGGAAGATGGTATCATCATGTTATCTGTTATATCTTGTATATTTAAGCAAACCTTAATATAACCAATAATAGTCCCAACTACTCTGGCTCTACTAAATATAGACCCGTTAAAATTTCCCTAGAAAATATGGCAACAATAGTCATCACGTCCAGTTATGGCTCTAAAACGCCTATTATAAAAATATTGAGAACTGAAAAAAGACTCCAAAAATGAAAGAAATTTTGCTCCTCTTGACCATTTACATGACGATATGAAAAAAGCATAGAATAATAACCTAAGCAGAAGGTTTGTCTATAGAAAATGGGGAAGTTTGTATACTAGAAAACAGATCGTTTAGTTAATAAATAAGAGGGGGGAATAAAGGGGAGCACGGCAAAAAATATATTAAGGGTGAAATAAAAAAAATTTTGTGATTCATTAAACCTGGAATTATCAGTAGTACAAATCTTATATAAGTTTAAGGTCTCTATTGATTAATTGTTATATTTACTCTCTATCCAGATTCAAGCCGAAAACACCGGTCAGTGTAAGAGATGATACCAATCTTGGAAAATTAGTATTTTTACATTTGAAAATTTTATGTAAACACTCATCTGACACTGGTAATGTTTCATTTTTTATTATATTATTATATAAATAAAAATAAAAATTTATAAAAAAAAAAATAAGTTGAAATTACACAAAAATGTACATTCTACCTACCTGCTAGTTTGGGGGCTTCGTTAGGAATTATACAGGTGCATTCAGACTATGTATATTTGAGTCTTAGTTGTCTCTGCAAAACGCAAACCACTTTATTTCATATTTATAGTTTTGAAACGGTGACAAAGCTCTGTGTATGCCAAATGCACATAAACATCAGGATAAGCCCACTAATACAAACGGGAGGTCTCCATCTTTTATTATATTTACGGCTAGGCCACACGGGTGTGTTTCTCTCATGCTGGCTAATTGCGTTTGCAGATTCGTTAACACCGAGATATATGCCAGCTGTGTTTCAACATAGTTCAAACATCTTGGGAAATCACCGAAGTCCGACAAATGGTAACGAATGTACTAGGAGTTATTTCAGATAATTTTGAAAATTATCTTTGAAAGTTCGAAAAGTCCTCGAAATATGATCGAGAGACCACTTTCAGTTTCGATCGTATCTATGTTCGAAGATTTTCGAGATGTTCGTGGCTATTTTCTAAAATGATGCAATATGAGCTCAGTAAATGCGAAAATCTGGCGAAATTTGTTCCGAGTCCAAAATTCCGCTGAAGATCTGTCCATAATTTCGGTACGGCTCTTTTGGGTTTCGGAACGCAAGGGGTTCCTGTGTTGATCTGAATTTGTGTCTGACCTGGAGCCCAATCTCTTACTTCCATGAATGAAATAGCCTCAACCCAACGTCAAGGTAACAGCCCAGTCCTGGAAGGTCCTAACTTCTAAACTTTTTACTTCAATTCAATTAGCAAAACTTTTGCATTTTCCATACTTGTGCACTGGAATCCAATGAGAGGTGCTCCCAGCACGGCTTTTAAGAGAGGTCCACTCCCCTCCAGTCGCTGGGCTTTAAATGATGAAGGGGTCCATCATGTGGCTACATGAAGCACGTCCCATGGAGACTCTCTTAAATGAAAGGGCTGTTTTTGGGTGTCATATTACCACATGGAAGGCTTAGTATCAGAATGGTTAGAATGGTCAGAAATGGCAACTAATGCTATTGCTCTAACTTTAAATGGGCACATTAGGGCTAATGAACTACACCAGTAGATAGCCATAACATTGTTTTTTATCGGTATACTCTTTCCTTTAAGGAAACAGATTTATGGCAGAGGTCATAAAATGAATACAGAATGTAATCTGGGGCAACTCATTTTTAAACTAATCACGGACAGTAGATTAGGTATATTACCACCATCTTAAATCTGCGTTTTTTTACTCTGACTTCCTAATCCCTTGTTGTTTAGTGCTCTGGGAGTTTTTACTTTGTTAAGATGGGCGGGCAGGGTTAGTTAGTAAGAACTGTCAATCACCAGCCCCTCCTCCGCTGGCACACTAACATGTAGACGCTATCCATTCGTAAAGTAAAGCATAATTTCTCTGTCAACTGGGCTAATTGATTCAGCATTAAGATCAGGAAAGGGATATAAGCACTATTGTTTCCTGTGCTTTTTCTGGTGAGATAAAACCCAATCCTGCAGTTAGGCTGCTGTCTGTGGTACTTTATGCCCTAATGTACGACTGCTATCCTAAAAGAATCAACACACCTCCTCCCAGATTGTCCTGAGTCTCCCTCATTCTGGGTGGTCTCCGCACTCCATGACTTGAGAGGAGACTCTAGTCCTCCTCAGAATCACCCCCATGTGCTGAACCACACCCTGGGAAGTGCCCCTAAGCTACCCACCCAACTCATCCACCCTAGAACACTAGCCCCGCCTGTCGTGGCATCATTGCCCCTCCCGAGGTGACGTCTACTCCCCCGCCTGTCATCCCATTATCTGCCGCCGGAAGGCCTGAAATGGGCAGGGAGGATGCTGAATCAATACAAAGTTACACCCCAACATACATCACACATTCAAACTACTTGATTCACTCACCCAGTGATAACAGTGCCAGTGCTGTCTTACGCTTTCTATGCTATTGCACATAGCTTTCTTTCACTTAACACTAAATCACTGGGTGAATGTTATTTGGCTGTAGGGCACTGATCATATACCATTTGCACATGTCTACATCTAGGTGTGCCTCAGTTATAGAGGGGTGGACAAATAAGAGGAGACATGCATAATAAAATCTAGGAGTGAGCCTGACACAAGAACATAGGTAGTATCTAGTTGCAGGGAATCATGAGAGAAAAAGGAAGTCAGTTCTAGGGAGCAAGCCACTAACAAAAAT
Organism: Hymenochirus boettgeri; assembly: GCA_019447015.1. Classification (NCBI taxonomy): domain Eukaryota; kingdom Metazoa; phylum Chordata; class Amphibia; order Anura; family Pipidae; genus Hymenochirus; species Hymenochirus boettgeri. The sequence goes on from JAACNH010006441.1 coordinate 14,769, forward strand.
CTAGGAGAGGATATAAGGCTAAGTATGGCTTTTCTCTTATCAATCAGTTTAGATATTAATTTGTCGACACACTGAACACACAGTAGGTGTTTAATTAGAAATTGCAATCTGTTTGGGTTTCTTAAAAACATAGAAAAGTAAGCACATGCATAAATTTACTGGACAAGTGATATCATCTGAATTATATTTTAATATTGGATTTATATAGGCACCAATCATCCGTGGCGCTTCACAAGTTACATTAGTCATAATAACATACGGTGTAATACAGTTAGACTAAAGTCGATACTTATTACATACCTAAGGTGATAATAATATAGATATAAAGAGAGAGGAGCAGGCCTGCCCAAAGAGGCTTACAGACTAAGGTATAGTGGGGGGGACATAAGGTTGCGGAATGCAGCAGGAGCGTGAAAGGCGGGTTGGATCATATTGGGTAGTAAGAGGGCTAATGTTTTAGGCTCTTAGGTATAATGTCTTACCTAAAAGATGGTTTCAGGTATATTTTGAAGGTGTTAAGGAATGATTGAGTGGACGGACAGATGGAGGATAGGGAGTTTCAAGAGAGAGGGGCAGGCACGAGTAAAGTGGCTGAATGCGGGAGCCGGGATAAAGTACAGGGTGCATGAGCGGAGGTATTGTTTACAGAGTGAGGTTGGCGCCTGGGATCGGTATCACGGATGCAGTCCTTGAGATTATATAGGGGGCTGGTTGGTTAGTGCTTTATAGATATTCGGTAAGCAGTTTGACTGGATCCTTTGCGTGATGGGCTTACCAGTGGAGGGACTGACAGATAGAGGAGAGGCTTGAGAGAACAAGAGAAAAATGAATGAGCTGGGCAGTTCAGAGTGAGAATAGATTGAAGTGGTGCCAGGAGTGTGTTGCAGAGTCTAGCCGGGTTATGACTAGGGATGGGGGATTAGGATTTTTGTAGCTTCCGTCGAGAGAAGGGTGGATGCGGATGTTTTTGAGTGCAGGGGAGGGCCAGTCCAGGAGTTGGCAAGGCAAATTATCATGAGGTTTAAGAGAAAGATTGGAATCTAGACGTTATTCCCAGAGCAGCGGACATGACGAAATGGGGATGTGGGGTGTGTTTTAATATTAATAGTAAGACTGAGGGGGGGAACAGAGGTGAGGGGGAAAGGGACAAGTTCAGTGTACTTTGTACATGTTAAGTTGAGAAGGCAGGGAGGACTATAACGGCAGAGTATTGCACTAAGGGCAGTCGGGGACCTGGGATGTTCAGCGTGGGAGAATCTGGGGCAGAGATGTAATTGGGTATCGTCCGCATACACAGATGTCGTTATATTTAGGCTGACAAATGATATTGTAATGAAAACAACATCGCATGTCCACACTAGTAATAAGCAGCAGCATTTTAAAAAAGTGGTAATTTTTAATACTTTTTAAGTTTTTTTTTCTCAATATAATGTTTTCGAAAGTACTACCAAAAGTTTTCATATGCAAAACGATAAACGTAAGCAAACTAGAAGGGTAAAGTTGGACACATGAATAATAGGTAGGTCAGTTGGTTGTGTGTACTCATTTCAGGTTGGGGATAAAGGACCAAGTTTTTTGCTGTTGCTGGTTAAAATGTTTTGTTTTTTTTTACTATACTTACCCTTTGAATATGACTGCCACATGAAGGTAGTCAGTTGGTGTATGTACCTGTGTAGGTTGGAAAAAAACTCTTTTTTGATTATTGATCTAAATGTATTTTTGATATAGAGAGCCGCTAATAAGTATATCTGCCACAGAAATAGAAATGGAAGTAGGTCAGTAGTTATGTGTACCTGTCTCAGGTTGGGGGTTAAAAAAACAAACTTTTTTGATGATTTGTCAAAAAAAATTGACATTAGTTACTCTTTAGGTACGGCTGCAACAGTAATGGAGGGGTAGTGTCAATAGGTGTATGAACCCGTGCCACGTGGGGGTTAAAAAAAACCTTTTTGATTATTGATCAACATTAGTTTTTTGACTTTAGTAACCCTTTAAGTATGGCTGCCAAAGTAATGGATAAGCCGACAGTAGGTGTGTGTACTGGGTCTGGTTGAGGGGGTATGTCTTTTTGTGTTTACAACCTAAAACTATATTTTATGGAGGATAAATCTAAATTCGTTTTGAATTTAGTTACCCTTCAATTATGGCTGCCACAGTAATGGATAAGCAGATCAGTAGGTGTGTGTACTGGGTCTGGTTTGAGGGGGTATGTCTTTTTTGTGTTTACAACCACAAATACTATTTTTTATTGAGCATAATCTAAATATTTTTTTTTTACTTAGATCTTAGCCATTAAGTAAGGCTGCCACAGGATGAGGGTGAGGTCAGTAGGTGTGTGTACCTATGTGAGGTTGGTGGGTATGTGTTTGGCATGCATGACTATATAACCAAGCGTTCATTGATGATTGATCAAATTACTTTTTGACTATAGTACCTTTAAGTAGTGCTTCCTGAGTCTGAATGGAAGGGTAGTCAGTAGGTGTGTGTACCTATGTGAGGTTGGGGGTATGTGTTTTGCATGTATGT